>JALPCC010000026.1:0-213824 GCA_026538405.1 Cryptococcus sp. GC_Crypt_2
GACTTACTTCTCAATGAAGGAGGCGTAATTGGTCATACCCTCCTCACTCCCAACCTTGTCACTAGTTGGACTCCATCTAGCAAGGGTAGCCTCAGGAGGTGACTTGGGAGATTCGCTAGGTGTATCATCAGTCCCTGACCCATGAGACGACTCTAGATTAGGCGGCGAGACAGTCGTAGAAGCATTAGGGTCTTCGGTACTAGGTGATGGTTCTGGTGATGGTCCTTGAACTTTGAGGTTCGGAACAACAACATTCCTCCTCTGAGTCACCGAGTGATCGACTGCGGGAGTACGGGTGACGGAATGGTCAATGGCAGGAGGGCGGGTGATGGAATGATCAATCGATGGGGTAACTGTTACTGATGAAGTCGCAGTGGAGGAGGAAGCCGTGGATGAAGAGCTGAGCGACTGAGTGACGATGGGAGGAGAAAAGAATCCTCCACTACCCGAAGGTAGATTATCGGTCCTTGGCGAATAGAAATCCATCGTAGGTCGTCCCCTGTCAGCAGGCAGGGTATTCCCATACTTCAATAACCCAGTCCTGACTTCTGGTAATTCAACATTGTCCTTGTTTGGCGAGTTCGAATTTCGTCGTGCGACTTTCAGAGCACTATTGAAATCGTACCGAGCAGCAAGCGCACCACCAGCAGCGGGAAGATCATTCGCATCAGATCTAGCATCAAGAGCAGAAACTGTTCGTCGAGGTGACCCAGATGAGGGACCACCGAGGGTAAGAGCCCGTCTTTGTGGTGAGAAGGAATTATGCCTCGCCGAAGAAGGTGAGAGTTGAGGAGGCGATAGACCGTGGTCGTCGGCTTGAAGTCTATCGAGCCTTGCCCGTAAATCGGCGAGTCTGTCATCGTCATCTCCACCCGTTACACTCCATTGACTGGTTCGTCCTCCGATAGCCTTGCCCATACCCGGTTGAATACTGAGCGAGTTCTTCTTTGGCATCAGCCGCATCGGGGCAGGTTTGACCTTTTCGAACAGGACCTGATAATTCAGTCCTTCATTCGAATCCCAAATCTCTCTCCCGTCGGTGTTGTATCTGATGGCGAGGAACAGAGTCTTCTCTTCAATCTTAGGCAGTAGATCGTGGAGCTTGATGACGAATGCGAACCGATCGTAAGCGCCTGATCGGACGCTATCCTTGTGGGTTGCAGTGACTTCCGAAGTAGTTTGCCACCAGTCAAGAGTGAACCTGACAGCGACCCATTTCTGGAAAGAGATATTTTTGACTTGCACGACACCACGGAGCGATTTTCGATCATCGTCCAAGAACAGTGATTCGAGGAATAATTCCGAGTGGGATGGTTGAGAAGTAGGGAAATTGGGTAATTTGATCTGCAATTCCTTCTTATCACGCCTGTCTCCCTCTTCATCCGTCGATGGGAATGGATATTCCTCTCCTTCCGATGTCGTATAATCACCCGTTGGCGAACCACTTCGACTAACTACCGATGGTCTTTGCTCTTTCTGGAACAACTTGACCCTTTCGAGCTGAGCATCAAAATGAACATATTTCGGACAACTAGGCGTAGTGGGTGCTGATTTAGAAGCGAATCGAGCGGGTTTGGCTTGAGCATCGGGTTTAGGCGGTGCCTCGAGTGGGGTACCATTGGCAGCAAGGGGTCCTCCGTATTTCAGAGCGGGTTTGAGAATTTCTCCAGACTTTTTCCTTATCAAGCGTGCCGAATATGGTGAGGGGATCGAGGCGGACTGTGGTCCGGTGGAACCAGTCGAATTCAAAGGTATGATACCAGTAAAGTCGAGCTTGAGTCCGGTATCGCGTCGACTTCGGATAATCGGGCGATCCTTAGAGGCAGTAGCAATTGAGGAAGTCGAGGGTGTGTCATTGGTAGATTGAGATATCGCAGACGAAGTCGAAAGAGTACTTGGAGTGTATGAGGCCGAGTGGATGATACTGCTCAGAGTAGTAAGGGAGGTTTCCGATCTGGCTCGAATAGGTGAACGGCGAGGCAGGAAATTACCAGGTGAGCCACTAGCCGGTCCAAGATGTGTCGAAGGTGAATCTTCAGACTGGGAAATAGTCATGGATGTCCTTTCAGGTGAGACATTTCTCGACGAAGCAGCAGAATCAGAACTGTCTGGCAATTCTGTAAATCCAAACAGTTTCGGTCGTCTTCCACGATTTTGCGATAAACGAAGCGAATCTGTAGCCATCTCCAAGGCGCGTCGTGGTGGGGATCGGACTTCTGGAAGAACATGTATTGGTAATGGCATACCACTCGAGACAGATCTGCTGATGCCTACGCGTGGACTGCCGTTTGGACTAGCAGCTGGTGAACCGCGCGGTGACGCTTCGCGTGATAGTGAACGAGCTGGCGGGCCGGACAAGTTGTCTCCCAAGTGTTCTTGTGCAGGTGCTTCACGATCTGGTGTGGGTGGATGAACGAAAATCGATGATACTCGTCTGCTGGTCAGCGGCGAGTTCCCGCGAACTTTGGAACCAACATTGGACTTACGATTGATCTGGCGACATTGGTGAACTTGGGCCTTCCTCTCTCAACATCCCTTCAACGTTGTCTTCCTCTGCTTGATCTTTCGTGAGAATCACGCCGTTTGTAGACGACGGTGAATAAGGCATTCTATCCAGTATTCTGCCAGCTCCTTCTACGTGTAAAATCCTATTTCCTCCTAACGCAGATAATATTCCAGATGGTTGTAATAACTTGAATGGTGCGTGAGGTAAAGTATGTGGTGTATTAAGTAGAAGAGAGATTGGGATAGCTGGTGTTTTGCGATTAGGTTGATACGGTTGTGTTTGACCTAGCGTGTTTTCGCGTCTGAATGTCTCAATTTGCGAGACTTTATTTGTCGTATGCGACACAGGTGAGTTGACTAGCGCGACTTCTAGTTCACCAAGGTCTGGCGAAGGTGGTGGTGTAGGGTAAGGGTCTTGAGGTTTGAAAAGTATCTTTGGCGCTTGATTATAGTCTTTGATAAATGGTGGACGTGTGATGGGATATTCGTGGGAAGAGTGAGATTCTCGGTACACCTGAACCTGAGGAGGACCTGAGACCGATGTCTCAGAACTAATGACGTATGGTAATGTGTGTTGATCTAACATTGTGAGCGTTCGTTCCCAAAAACAGGACTGATCGGATCAAAGGAGGATTGATCGGCGCGAGGGATTTAGGTGTATGATGTTGATGGTTCCTGATGTCGCTGCAATGCGAGATTGTTATGATATACAGATAGTGGTACAGTATACAAGAGCAACACGCAGAAGAACAGGGGACGGGAAGAAGGTATTGATAAATCGAAGAACTGGAACTCACCTATACACAAGCCATACGTGATCCTACTACCAAGCCGTACGTGTCAACGCAGTCCAGATGGATGCCGCAAATGCCTGCACTACTGCAAGTGGATGCTGTTCCTGCAAGGCAGATGACTGAGCAAGGAACGCCTCGTACGTCTATTGGTTTCCACCGGATGGTCGAAACTCCTGTCGGACGGTATGGAGCCAATCTGGGGCAGCTTGAGAAGAAGATGCCTCCACCGTTATCAGATCGTAGACAAGGTTCAGATATAGAGTATAGGTACCGAAGAAGACTATCAGACCGTGGGTTCGTGGTTGTTGATACCAAGCACGGGATACGATTATACCTTTAACTCCAAGTAGGACGAATGCCGATGTCTAGTCTCAAGGTGTATTGCGTAAGTCGTGGCGTTACTTGGTTTATTGAAGTGTGTATACTGTGATGGCCGTATCGTCGGTATAGATCGGGCCTTGTTGTGAAGTCGAAATAGCAGTATAGCGATATATAATGAATAACCAAAGAGAGTCTACGGCGTTTAAAGTTGAATTTGATGGAGTAATGAGGCCCTTGTTGGAGAACCCACAGAATACCAAGACGACAAGCACTCTGACTGGCTGAACTACGCTGACAGTGACGGCACTTTGTTCCAAATTCCCATATTCCAAATCACCAGCACACAGAGGATACACACTCCGTGATGGGGCAACCGAGGTGATTTCCTGAGGGCTGAATCAGAGGTATACGGTTCCCCACTCAGGTTGTTGAGGTTTACAATTATGATGGCAGCATTCAGGCGGTGGAGCTCGAGTCACGCATTTTCATTAGTCGTCATCCCGAAACATGGTCTACATTTTCCCCACAGGGCTCTGCCCCGGTGGCTGCCCGCTTGATTGAAAGAATGGGAAAGAGTATGACGCCTTTTCAAGTTACCCTAGTAATTTTGATCGGATCTTTCCTAAATATTCTCAGGGATGGTCACCTTTTTCCCACGCCATTGTCGCTTTTCAATGCCGCCGGCAACGGTAAATGGACGACAATGATCGAGACCCCAATGGAGTCTTCTGTAGCCCATGCGTCCCGTGTCCAGGCCCTGTGGTGGCATGAGAATGCCGCTCGGCGTCTCATGACGATCAATCGCATTGTATGCATATTCCTGCTTCGCTCCTTTTCTAAATCGAGCTCGTTTCTACCTATTTACCACCAATCCCTGATCTAGACAGTGGTGATGACCTGCTCAGCGGAAGAGACAGTGACTTTCGATCAGCAACATCCTCTTCGTATCAAGTCGTCAACTTACCCTCTGGAGGGGTCTTCTCGACGACGACACTGACAACCTTTCCGTTGTCAATGACGATGGCACCTCGCTGAAGTCGGGGTCCACCGAGGAAGTCATGAGCGTCAAAGACGAGTCCAGCAGCGGCACCGAAAGCTCCAGTGTCATCACCGACTAGAAGTCAATACACTATTATTCACGCAAGGCATCAAGCGACAAGTGAACGTACCAAACTTGACGGTAGAGGTCTCTTTGCCCTCCTTGTCGTTCTTGCCAAGGAGATCCTTCCTCCATGCCTGCATGACAAACATGTCGTTGATGGACACAACGTAGATCTCCTGGACACCCTTGCCCTTGAATTCCTCGTACTTCTGGATGTAACCAGGAACCTGATCGGAACAAGATGGGGAGAAGCTGATCATGAGTGACCATTCAATAATTACATGCCAGCAACTTACGCAGCGGGAACGGTGATGATGACGTTCTTGCCGGTTAACTTGGAGAAGTTTACCTTCTCTTCCAAAGAGTTGACCTTGATGTCGACATCCGGAGCGGCATCACCGACCTTGATAGGGGCGGCAGAGACGAGGGAAGCGAAAGCCTTGTGGGCAGCACCGGCAGTGGAAGCGAGTAGAGAAGCTTGTGGTCAGTGATATTCGCAGTTGTTCGGCAGAGTGCATACCCATTCTGTACTGTTGTGTGGGTTTAGGTACGGTAATTGATTGTCGAACTGGTAGTCTGAGTGAACGTCTGAGCGTCAATGACCGTTCTCAGTTGGGGTAGTGATCGGCAACTGCAACCACTGTGAGGGAGGACAGCGCACTCACGTAGATAGAGACCTGGCTGTTGATGCAAAGTATCTATTGAACAAAGGTCTAGTAGTAGTAGAAGATAGAGACATTTGATGGAAGCTGGTGGATTGAGTGGGGGTCTAGACTACTCTTAGCTCAAACACCGAAATGGCGACGTCAGTTCCTTATTTATCCGTGTCGGAGAAACGGGTTAATCTCCGTTGGTCTATTGACTTCAGTTCGGTCGACTTGTATGTACTATGCAAACGGTTTGAGAGGCAGGTTCATTATACTTAGGGGGTAGAGGCGAGGGAAGTTTCCGATCGTAGGCAGTCTGTGCATAGAAAGACCATATTGGCAAATCGCAAACTTACCCAGTCTCGGCTGGACCGCTGCACCCATAGATTGATCTTGAAATTACAACTTTCCGTCATCTACACCAGCTAAATGCGACTATCCCAGTCACTTATACGAGCAACAGTCGGACCACTCCACCACATCCATCCCTGTGTACCATCTCGAAGCTTGACAGTGCTAGCACTCGAATCTTCAGCCGACGATTCATGCGCCTCGATAGTGAATTCCAACCGGGAGATATTATCGAATGTGGTCGTGAAGCAGCATCACCTAAATGTCAAGCACGGCGGTATACATCCCCTCGAAGCGCAGCATGCCCATGAACGTAATGTGGTGAGTCTGATCAACCTTTTAGGAGGAAAAACTGTAGCTGATGAGGTAGCCTCGGGCTATACAGCAAGCGCTACAAGAAGCTCGAATAACCATTTCTAATTTAGATGCTATAGCCTACACGAGGGGACCGGGGATGTACGCCTGTGTAGGAGTCTCAGCCGCTTCTGCCAAAGCTTTAGCTGCTGCATATAGAAAGCCGGTTATTGGGATTCATCACATGGTTTGTCCCCCTTTCGTTTTCCAAATCCGCTAATAATGTACAGCAAGCTCATGCTCTTACTCCCCTTTTGACCGAAGAAGTACCGCCCGCCTACCCATTTCTGGTACTACTGGTTTCGGGTGGGCATACTCAGTTGGTCCTTGCATCTTCTTTGGACGAGTTTACAATATTGGCCAATACGCTTGACAACAAAATTGGGTGGGTTCAGTTTACTGCTCCTCAAGACCTGTTAGCTGGAGAGAACACTAATCAGAAGAGACGTGTTCGATAAAGCGGCTCGACTGCTTGATCTTCCCTCTTCGATCCAAGCATCAGGAGCAGTCATTGAGCACTATGCTTCCCTCCCTCCTCTTCCGCCGTTCGATAAAACCCCATCTCCAGCTTTGGCGACAGCTTTACCCGATAAATCCCGAATCGCATTCTCCTTCTCTGGTATCTTGACAGCGACTGCTCGGCGAATTGAGGAGCTTCACGAGAGAGTTGGTGAAGGAGCGTTAAAGAGGGAGATATCGAGAGTATTCCAGGAAGCTGTCGTTGGGCATTTATGCAAGAAGGTGGGGCATGCTATGGCTTCACTCGAAAAGCCTACGGCAGGGCTGGTGGTCAGTGGTGGAGTGGCTTCCAATCAATATCTCCGCAGGATGTTCGTGCCCATTGTCATTTCGGTGGTCGGAAGCTAAGATCCAGATTACAAGAAACGATGATCAAGCTCAACCCAACATCACCTACACCTCTGTATTTCCCCCCTATACAGCTATGTACAGGTGAGCCTGCATATCCTTTACCCACAAGCTTTGTAATTGACACATCAGATAATGCAGCTATGATAGCCTGGACGGCTATACTTCGTATTCAAGGAGATCCTTCGTTACTGGAAGGTGATGGGGAGGGTTATGAACTGCCCCTTCGACCTAAATGGTCCTTGGAAGCGTTATACGACGACCTCGACTAGAGCAAACGTCAGTCTTCGACCTGCGCGTACACATGTGCAACAGTCGCGAGTCGAGTCCGAGCTGGTCTGGTCGCCGTACACAAACCCAATTTGCCTACGGTCGAGGAATGGCAGGCTGCCGACAGTCACCATTGAACTATCCGTCACCCTATCTTCCTCAGGTGACCAAGCCAAGCTGTGATGACTGCTCCGGGCGAGGCGCAACCAGACAGGTTGACAAGGCATCGAAGAAGCGGGTATAGGGCGGATATGGCAGGAACAGTAAACGTTCACATGGCACATATGTGGTCATTCCGATGATCAGTGCCAACCCGGATCTTCATCGTCGTTATCTGAATGCATTCCACTGAATGAGTCTATAAACCCCATCAAAAGTCTGTATATACATGTGAGAAATGAGAAAAGGAGGAAATTATCGTGAGAAGGAGAAAGGGGTAACACCGAGAAGAGGTAGCGCGCAAGGTGTCGAAAGCATTTGTGGTCCGGTATGTCACCATACTGATGCGAGATGTAGGATTGTAATGAAAGATGACATGCGTGATTTAGAGGATAAGACACTTCTTCTTGTGCTTGACGACGGGTGGTTCGAGTGCGGCGACGATTGCCTGCCTTGTCAGTTTTGTCAAACTTCACGTGACGAGAGGGGATGAACGTACCTCGTCGAAAACGTTCTTTAGTCCTCGTTGCGTCAGTGCTGAACACTCGACGTATTTGACAGCTCCTAGTTCCCTTGCCAATCGTTCTCCCTGGTCTGTAGAGATCGGTCTCTGTTTCTGCCGAGCGAGTTTCTCCAAATGTCCACTTCTTGATCAGCTCACGATCAACTTCAGTGCGCTTGACTTACCTGTCTTCTCTCAAATCGACCTGAGTTCCGACAATCAAGCACGGAACACCGGGACAATGGTGGTGGACCTCGGGGAACCATTTCTCCTTGACGTTCTCGAATGAGGCGGGGGATGTCACCGAGAAACAGACGAGGAAAACGTCAGTCTGGGGGTATGATAGAGGTCGGAGACGATCATAATCTTCCTGTCCTGGTGGGTCAGCTTGCGGTCCGAAACTCAACATGAGAACGTACCGGCGGTATCGAAGAGACCAAGCGTGTATGGGTCATCTCCAATCATGACGGTGACAGCATCTGGTAGTCGGCTTTCATACACAATCCTCTGTGACACGAAACTTACAGTTGTCAAAGACAGTAGGGACGTATTCAGAGGGGAACTTATTCGTAGTATACGAGATCAAGAGACATGTCCTGGTCATCAGTTTGGCTTTGGGGGTTGCAGGCTTTATCTTACTTTCCGACAGCTCCGTCACCGACAACAACACATTTGATGGTTTGCATCGTGAGTTATGGGACTAAAGCGTCAGCTTCCATCAGCCAGACAAACGGCAGTCCACGAATGCTCTCATATCGTAGCAGGGTCGATAAAAGTGACAGAGAGCTGTATGCCGGAACAACGAGACTTCGAAGTCACCTCATCCACGCGGACTGAGTGGGACGGTGCACAGATCTAATGATATGTGCTTGACGTGCCGGCCTCCTTGATCCCCTTCATGCTCTTGTCATGCTGGATACCCGAACCCGAGCAGGACGATATTCCTATCCCCTCATGGTCCTCTCCCGAAGGCACGCACGACATGTTGATCCCGACTCGCCGAGTAAGGTTGCAAGAAATCGCCTCCCTGAATCACACTTCGTTGTCCATATCTGCCCCTACCTCCACTTTCTCACACAACGACTGAACTGAGCAGACTTACAAGTATCGAGAGTGGAGAATGCGTAGGAATGATATGTATCGAGGTAGTCAAAGGAGTCTGAGTTGTAATCGGATGTAACAATTCGCGTCCTATTCCAGATTGATTGTTTGGCTTTATGATTTATCCAATCCTATCTTTGAATCCGAGTTATATGCCTTCAAGTGAATCCACCTGACTGAGCGACTAGTGCCGAGTTTGAATGATTAGGTGAATGATGTAGCAGTAGAGGGTAAGATGATTGTTGAGTGAGTGAAAGAGGAGGGTTGAATGAAGGAAGCGAGTGAACACGGTTGGTTTCCAGTTGCTTATTGCAGCAGTTTACGTTAAAGGAATTCAAAAGTGGCTGTTCCTAATCACATTAGCTTTCTGTTCCTAATGATATAACAAAACATCCCCTTGTTGTTGATTTGTTTCCGCGTTTCAGCCATTCAGGGTATAGCCACGCGAGCACTTCTATAGTCCGCTATTTCCGACTGTTGGGGGGTTGTGGCGGTGGAGGTGGAGGTAGAGATTTCAGAGTGCATCAAGCTGTTGATAGAGTCGTGTGTAATAGTAGTAATATCATATTAGGTATCATGTCGACTGCAGAACGTAATGCAGCATCATCAACCACTTCAGAGGCAGGGAGCGAGGCAAAGAAACCGGTGGTGGTCCTATGTATCGGAATGGCGGGATCAGTCAGTCTCGTCTATGCCGAGCACATGGCATGACTAACTCTTGTAGGGAAAGACGACATTGATGCAACGTCTGAATTCCTACTTGCATACCCAGAACAAACCGCCTTATATCCTAAACTTGGATCCCGCAGTCGCACACATGCCTTATAGCGCAAATATCGACATCAGGGACACTGTAGACTACAAGGAGGTCATGAAGCAGTGAGTGATTCCGCTGGCTGTCATGGCAGGGCTGATGATAGGTACAAGCTTGGACCTAATGGTGGTATTTTGACGGCCTTGAATCTGTTCACTACAAAATTTGATCAAGTCCTTGGCTTTGTTGAGAAGAGGGCAGAAACGGTAGAGTAAGCTAGCACAGGACACACAACTGAGTAAAGCTAACGAGAAAGTTATGTCTTGGTAGATACTCCTGGTCAAATCGAAATCTTTACATGGTCAGCCTCTGGTTCAATTATCACCGACTCTATCGCTTCTACCCTACCAACAGTCGTAGCCTACATTATCGATACACCACGTACAACATCACCAACGACATTCATGAGTAATATGCTCTACGCCTGCTCGTAAGCTAGCGACTTCCAGTTGGATCTGAGCTGATCCCCAGGATCCTTTACAAGACAAGATTACCTTTCATCATCGTGTTCAACAAAATTGATGTGGAACCACATGATTTCGCACTTGAGTGGATGGAAGACTTCGAGGCGTATCAGAGAGCATTGAATGCTGCAAATGCCTCGGATGGAGGAGACGGAAGTTACATGAATAGTTTGATGAGCAGCATGTGTCTGGTCCTAGAGGAGTTTTATAACAACCTACGTGTAAGTCTAGCTTGTTTCGCCACGAGATTGGCGCTGAAGAATAGGCGGTAGGAGTAAGCGCAATGACTGGAGAAGGGATGAAGGCATTCTTTGACGCAGTGGAGGAAGCACGGCAGGAGTACGAGACGTAAGCTAGCTTGTCAATGAGGACCGAGCAACATCAGCTGACGGGATAGCGATTACAAGCCCGAACTAGACAGATTAGCGGAAGAACGCAAAAACAAAACCGAGGCGGAAAAGAAGGCTCAAATAGATCGATTGATGAAGGATATGTCAATGTCGGATAAACCGGATAGGAAGAATGATAATCCATTTGGACCTCATCCGATGCACGAGAGGGTCGACCTGTGAGTTATTGCAATTTGGTCGAGGGATTAGCTGATGAATAGGAATGCAGGCGAGGAAGGTCTAGATTCTGACGAGGAGCGCGAAATTGAGCGGCAAGAGGAGGAAGAAGATGAGGCTGCTAATCAGCCAGAGATAGAAGCCGAGGAGGCTGGTGAGCGCTTTCTCCCGGTTGTGGACAAAGCTGATTAGATAGACGCGATACCTGAGGTCCCAACCAGTGGACGGGGTGTCAATTGGCCTAGACCAGCCTAGGGCGTTTCACTAATAGGATCAGGGAGGAGGGGCAACGAATATTGTACGCGTCTACGAGAATCATGTGTGTAAATGTATATGCATTAATTCTGACAACGTACAAAGCCAATCCGAAGTCGAGAAGCAGCTTGTGCTCTTTTATGTAGAGATTCACGACCTAGGCGCCCTAGTCGAGATGCTTGATCTCGAAAGCGGGCAGCTCGTCACCACACTTTTCCCATCCTTCATATCCCATGGCTACCTTCTCCAATTTCTCCCCTGCAACCTTCAAATCATCATTGACAATAACGATATCGTGGCCTCCGGAAGGATCAACAGCATATTCCAATTCCTTCTTGGCAGCATCCAACCTTTTCCTAATCGATTCCTCCGTTTCTGTGCCTCGTCCACTTAATCGAGATTTCAATTCTTGAACGGTCGGAGGAGCTAAAAAGAGGAATACAGGTTCGAGAGGTGGAGTTTGAAGTGGTGCTTTTGCTTTTAATTGTAAAACACCTTGAAGCTCGATATCGAGAATACATCGTCTTGGGTATAATTCGGATAAAGCTTTAAATGTCGTTCCATAACTATCATCAGCTATCATCGTTTTCTATACTCTCCAGCCTTTCAGGCAGGGATCATTTACCAGTTGCCTCCAAACTGAGCCCACTCCAAGAACTCGCCAGCTTCAACCCGCGTCATGAACTCATCTTTGGTAACGAAATGATATTCCCTTCCATTCTCCTCTCCAGCTCGAGGGTTTCGGGTGGTATGTGAGATTGAGAACCCGAATTGTCCAGGATGATCTTTGAATAATTTGCCCAACAGTGTAGATTTGCCCGTACCGGATGGACCGCACATGACCAGAGGCTAGCATTAGTATCTAGACTAGGGCGTGACGCGACTTCACTCGACTTGACTTGACTTACTCTAGAAACGATATCTTGATTGATCTGGCTGGTAGAGGACATTGTTCGATATAGATTCTGAGTTAGGGATGAGCGAGGCTTGAACAGAGACTGTAGGATATGAGGCCTCGAAAGAGATGATAACATGTAATACTGCAACTCGCTATGTCTCAAAAGTCGACCAACTTTGCCCCAGGTCCAAAAGTGGCGTTCTAAGCCAAGGGACTCTTGCTTACCACACAAAGCAATGCTTTTCGAGGTCATACGTACCCTCTGAATCTATTCGATGCATGAGAGGGTCAGATATAATGCATGCATGGAGGATTTGAGTGACTGTTGAATTATTTTTATACATGTTTTACTTCTTGTACACGATTTTGCTGTTATTGACATCTACAGCCGACTACATCTGAAGCTCCTTGAGATCAGGTAAGTACCCCATCATGAAATCCGACCGAACGAAATCGACGATCAGGTCAGTCCCTACTCGTCATCGGCCTCATTGTCACTCGCTCCAGCTGCTGCTCGTTTTTGCCGTGTGGGTAGTCTTACGCCTTGTTTAGCGAAATGACGAGTCAAATCCGTTGTCGGTATGACCCCTGGGAATCTCTTGGCAGAACTATGCTGTCAGCACGTAGTCGTGAGTGATCATACGGTGAGAGGAGGACATACTATACTGTAAAAGGTGTACTGACGGCTTCGGCTAGTGCTTTGACTTTGTCACCTGGAACTACTGATTGACGCATCAACCTAGACGTCAGCTCTCGTCGAATTGGGGTGAAAAACACGTACGAGGTTAGGTCGGTAAGGGTAAATTTCAATGAGAAGACACCTTCAGTCCTGACGCCCAGATCATGCGCGAAGAAGAACAACCCCATCTCGCCATTGTCATCCTGCAGCCTCTGGCAGGTCGTACACAACGATCCGACAAGTACACGAGAATAATGCGCTTGTTGACCCGACATATGCGAGGCATTCGATAATCGAGCATGTATAGGTGGGTGAGGGGAATAGTAGACCGGATTGGTCGATTGCTCTTTATCCGCCATATCAAATGCGACGTGACTTCCTGCAGTGGTAGGTCGGTCCCAGCTATACGCTGTTGGTTTTTCATACCCGCTAAAAGGGCGGTCATACGAAGAACTTGGTGGTCGATCTGATCCATGTCCTGTCATGGGCCGATCTGACCCGTATCCAGTCATTGGGCGATCGGTACCCGTCAGAGGCCTATCGAATGGTGGTCCACTTTCACGAAGTGGCGTAAGGATGTCCGAAGCGACAGTCGATACTGAATCCTTATATCTCGCCTCGGATGGTGTAGAACCGTGAAACCAAGGCAGCGTACTCGAGCTTGAAGAAGGTCGACCGAAAGAATAATGGTAATCATGGGAAATGACGTTCGAGCTGGTAGACGCATGACTGTCACGACTGTAGGGTCGATCCTGCATTGCAGGTAAGGTAATTCGGGGATATTCATTCTCGTCACGTTCACGCAATGTGATGCTTGATATAGGCGGTAGGGCGTAGGATGATCCCGGTGATTCTAGTGGCTTTCGCTCGATGTTGGGTCGATTTAGATGATGTGATGGAGCAGTCGTAGGTCGGATGCGTTCTGGAAGGGCTGGCATGGGTCTAGGTAGACTTCTACCTGCATTCGTCGATGGTCGAGGAGGATTAGCTTCTGCATGACTCGACCATCCTGGCATCGCTGGCATGGAAGGAAGGGGAACAGGCAAGCCAGTGCGAGGCGAGGTACCAGGGGATAGCACAGATGGGTGAGGCTGTGCCGCTAATAATCAGCCTTCTGATAAACATCCGTACTAACGACAACTCACGTAGACCATATACTGGCTGAGGCCACATCCCATGTGGATCTGTACGTGTTGGAGCAGTACTGGGTCTACTGGGATGTTCAGAGAACGCTCGAGGGGGTGAATCGTCACGTGATGATCCCTGTGATGCGGGGTGCATCACAACATTTCGATGACGTTCGGCATCGCCCGACCAGAGGTCCACCATAAGGACTAGAAAATTGATACTAACATGACTGCATGTCAGCTTGCATATCGGAATCGAGATGTGCTCGAGACAACTGACCTCGAGTCCACGACCTGACCGTTCGCATCGCGGACCCAGAGCCGCAGTATTGGCGGAGGAGACAGTGGTCGACGGTCCTACCCATTAGTAATGGCTTGACCCTGTCGGTCGTTGCACTAACCTTGTCGCCGAAGCCACACGCTCTTGCCCTTTGGGGCTGCTGAATAATCTCCAACTGATACGTCCTGACCGTCAACCACAGGTCAACGTATACAGAGACAGACTTACCAGCCCCCACCTCCGGGAGAAGTCATCGAGCCTCTCTCACTTTCAAGCTCATCCCAATCCCTATCTGCCCCCAGTCTAGGTCGAGGGGTTTCTTCAGATGAAGCCGAACGAGCCCTTCGAGCCAATGGCGTATCGCCGCGTGAAGCTGGATCGCGAGAAATGGATCGTTTCCGTTTCTGTTTATGCGGGGACAATATTGATGAAAGTGACGAAGGACCTGGATCACCGGGAGTTATCGTCATCGCTGCTGACGCTGACCTTGGTGATCGTGAATGCGATTGGGGTCTAGACATTGTAATGAATTACAATGCAGATGTAGTCGAAGCGCGAAGCTTTGACGTCTATGATTATGTATGAGGGCTTGTTCGATTTCTTGTATACTCATTGAGAGCAGAAGTGTAAAGATGGTGTATATTGATGCGTTTCTGTTGGCTTGATCTCGTGTAATGCTCCTGACAGGTACTGTCGCGTTAGCATCGCGATCGTACTCTAAGATACGAATCTGTCATGGAGGTAATCGATGAGATGAACGGAATCAAGACAAAGATCCGGGAACAACCCTCAAGTCCGATTCGCAAACACTACCGAGGCTGTGTCTTACTGCTTCCTCGTCCTCCTCGAATACCCGGCCAATTTGGTATGACACCCTTGGTATACACGAGCTTATCCATGAAAGAGAACAATATCCCTGCCTCAGATCGCGCACGGCTCTCGAACGATGATGGTGTTTCCTTCCCTGTCCTTTGTCTAGATCCGTATCCTGGATCTCCAGCTATTCCTGACCTTGATGGATCGTTGATAAGCCCAGATGTGCAATCTAGCGTCCTTCGTCCGGACAGCGGGGTTCCCCGCATCGTGTCAACCACTCAAAGGACGACTCCAGGATACCATTTCAAGATCCTACCAATCCGTACATCATTCTAGCCATCTTCACCCGACACTATTCTCAGAGTGTCAATGAAATATTCGACTTACTTGATCTAAATATTTTCAAGTGCTTCCAGCTACCTTGCGAGGCTCGTTCTAGCGCAAACGCGACTCGATAGGCACGAGGTGACGATCCGTCTGTACCACTGTGGAAATCTTTCTACCTCTCCTCAATTCGGTTCAATTTCCCGCGCCTCAATCAATCTCCCCTATCCGCCTAGGGCCGTTGAAATCGATTCGACCTGGCTATCAAGACCGCAGATTGACGATAATGGTGCGGCCTCGGTCCGATATCTGGCGATCGAGTGTATGGACTGGAATCCACCGATATGTTTCAGTTAAATGTGGTCGTAGAAGAGATGTGTCGAGAACTAGAGATCAGCTCAAACCATCGAGACCAGTATAAACGCGGGACAGGGAATGACCGAAGGATCGCCGTGGATTAGAAGAGGCTCGGACATGGGGGATGGGAGGACGACATGTTTGGGATTACCAGACTGTGGGGTAATTTGTACATTTGATGAAAGGGATGAAGGTGATCTCGTGAGCTTCCCCTGGTGACATGCGGGGATCTTTGCTGGTTTTGGCAGATGACCACAGTAACGAAGGGAAAGATCATTGTCACCCCTTCACCCTTTTCCTCCTGCCAATGGCATAATTATTCCGGTATACCCGGGATCAATCCATATACACATCCCTCCTATCCCAGTTCCAACCGCTCCAGCTCAATGTTGCATGACTGAGTAAAGCACTCACTACCGTAGATGTCTGACTCCCTCAGCCCCGTTTCGCTGAATCTCGGGAGATAGTAGCAGATAGACACAGACAGTGGTGTCGAATATAAACCGGGAGCTATACACACGCTGGTCGGTCGTTGAAGCGTATCGCCAAGCGAGTTATTCCATATATTCCGAGTGTGCAGCAAAACGTATAACGCAGCATTAACTCGGAGAGTACGAGTACTGTATTCGTAGCTTGTAGGGTATCTCGGAGCCTGACGCGTTCAGGTATGTTCTGTAAATTGACCGAGTGGAGCAACGAGTGTTATCAGATGTTACAAGCTACCAGGTTGCATGTCGAGCGAGACAAGGGTAATTGAATCCAGGTCCACTTCCGGCACAAGTCTGGAATATTCACAGGGTAGACAGGGTAAATCATGCATCCGATACTTGTTGTAAGAGGGTTACATCAAAGGCATGCATGCACAGTGTTTATAGTTTACTCAGGAACATCCGAGGGTAATCAGGATACATCAAGGGTTTTTAGAAATACGCTAAGATCAATCTGGAAACATGGCTGTTGAGCATCAAATGTACGTTGGTGTTGGAATGACTCAGCGAGGCTGATGATCGAGATCCGTTCATTATGCTGCAGCGTGTAGGCATGTATGCAGTGTGCAGCCACCCCCAAGATCCAATTGACATACATCCATCAGTTCAAGAAAGCCACCGACTGATCGAAATGGTACGATAGTTGGAGCACATGGCTTCGCGCCATGCCATGCCATATTCATTGGACAAGTAAAACCAGATCATCAGCCCTGTTCCTAGTGAGCTCGCTCGGCAGAGGCACACCCGTAGCGTCAGGTCCCTGTCTTTCTCTCAGCAAGCAAGCGACTACCTGTCGTCATCGAGGCTTGAGCAAACCTTCATCTTGGCGTGGGTCAGTATGTCGAGGCGTTTTGACCGAGCTGGGGTGATAAAGTACCTGGCTGGATCAAGCGAATAACTAGCCACCTGAGTGTTATCGAATCTCTTGGATACGGCGCGTGGTTGCGAAGCCAAGACAGGCAGTACCTCATGCCTGGGCTTCGGACAGCCGGGCCGTCGGAAGGGTGGGCCATCAACGCGATGAGCCGAGCCGCCCAATTCCTGGCCAATCCCGTCTGAACGAGTGATCACCAATACGTACTCACCACCGTCCTGGCTCTCCTTCTGCCAACTTGAACATCAAGGAAAGGTTTCGTATGCTTGAACGATGAGGCGTCAACTTTCCTCCGATAAGGTAGCGGAGTACAGGGTGGGGCATTCTTGAAATTTCGGGGCTTGGCCACTCGATCGTATATACGACGAGAAAGGCGAATCAGCATGACATCTCAAGAACAGCTGTCCAACATATGGGGATAAGACATTGATAATGGGGTCCGGGAGTCATGCCTGATTTACCTCACTCCCATTAAGCCAGTCACAGATGCTGCTATCATTGCCTTGGGTTGGCCTGCCTACGCGACGCCCATATCTTCATGTTTGTAAATCATCGCGCGACTGGCGAGAATGGCGAGGTAAGCTTTCTCTGTCACCAATTCGAATGGAGGAGGATTACTGTAACCCGATCGATATGGACCAACTCAGTCCGTGGGCTGGCTTGTCCCTAGCCCTCTTACACTCTGGCGTAAGATAGACTCCACCCGAAACTGCACGAAAATGGTTCAGGTTCACACATGGGTCAATGCATTGGTGATGTCTGCCACGGGGAACTGGAAATGGATGTCGACAAAAGCGAGGTCGTCCAGCATACTCACATTGTTATTCGTTCATGACCAATCGAGGTAGAGCCAATCTGAACTTCAATACCGCTAAGGGAACTTCATGGCATATCAAATCTCGTATCTATTACTTCTCCTACCCAAAACCTAAACTGCAGCAACGATGGCCTCGGCCGAGTTGAGCGCTCCGACCATCTTGACGCACTCTCGTCGTCTGGCGACAACGTCTGGTGATTCCTTTAATAGTTCTTCTAGCACGTCTGGCTTGTACAGGTTCTCTAGTAATTCCCTTTGTAGGTTCTCTTTGGCGTGATTGACAAGTGTGAGGGTAATGGCTTTGGGCACCATGTCGATCATCTCTCGCTTGACTACAGAGTAGTATGACTGAATGAGAAGCTCTACAACGTCAGCGATGACTCACGTGGCTGAAGGTGTACGCACTGATGACATCGGTCTCCATAGTCTCCCGTTCACTCAGACCCGAAACAGGCTTGATAATACTGGGAGGTGCTTCCATCGCGCTCACCCCTTTCTTCCTAGGTGCTTTGTCCTTGTTGAAGAAACTTCCAAAGAAGCTACTATCGTCCTTTTTCAAATCCGTATCAAGATCCTTGCCATTGTTGAGCTGACCAACGCCGAGCTTGCCGGATTTAGGATCAATAGGCTTCTCTGGAGGCTTGTTGGCGTTCATACGTTCCGAGACGATCGCGAGGGCCTTGTGTCCATTCAGGAAATCTGGATGAGTGGTGTTGATGTAACATGCCTGGGCGGCTACCATGTCGCTGACCAGCTTGTTGGTCGGGGTCATGAGAGATTTGAAAAAGGTAATGACGACTAGGTTAAATCGATCCTTGAGCTCGGGGTATCGTTTGAAGGTAGTCTACGCCGTCAGTACCTCTGTGCCAACTCAAGCACCAACAGATGACTCACAGTCTTGCTGAGTAGCTGGCCGAGGATTCGGATGAGCTCATCGTAGACCAAGGCACAACACTTGAGGGCAGGTTCCTCTAATCTCCTGATTTGCTGCTTGACGATGACCTCGAAAGCAGTAGTACCGACAAACAAGGAAGGTGTCGATCCAGAAGAGTTGTAGAGAATAGTTCGGATATCGCCATCCTTGACCTGATCAAATGGATCGATTCCCTTGACACCATTGTTGAAAAGCTCGTGGAAGACGAAACTGATCCGAGCTCCACCAGAAAGTTCATTAAGGGAGAGATCATTGGTGTTTCCGTCAATGGCTGAGCGGAACTCGGAAGTGAATTCAGTAATGGTTGATAGGACGACTGAACCGGGATTCGTCTCGCCCATCGGTCCACCGAGAGCAAGGAGCTCAGACTGATATTTGGCGAGCTGAGAGCTGATTCGTTGCTTGATATCGGGTAGGGTGTTTCGGATGTGGTGCATCAGGATCTGATCATCAGTACTATTCAAGCGAATCTACCATCTCACTCACAAGGTTGAGCTTCCTAGAAAGCCATCCGGTACCACAGTATTGAGCCTTTGAAGCGTAACTGGGGTGGTTCTCGAAGAACTTCTTCTCGTTCTCCAGTGACGATGAAATAGTCTTGGACTGCTCAATATCCCTCTGACCTCGATTGACAACGGGAACATAACCGAGCTTGAGGGGAATGACCCTTCCAGCTAAGATGTCCACAACGTCCGTTCCTTGATCCATCAAATCCACCTTGGTCAAAACACCGATAGTCCTGGTGCCCTCGGGATCGGTTTCGCGAGCCATCTTGAGCCCGTCAGAGTTGGCCAAATCGGTGTTCGCGGCGGTGACGGCAAGAATGATGGCGTTGGGCTTTGAAATGTATCGCATCAACATATCTCGGATCTGCTTTTCAATATCTCGAGGTTGATCTCCGACGGGGACCTTTGTGAGACCGGGCAAATCGACCAGGGTGAGGGTAAGGACGTTTGGGGAGAAAATTCGAAGATTGATAGGGTTGGGGGAGATACCTGCACATCAGTCTAAGCTTGTTGCACGCATCGTGCTACTCACCAGCATTCTTTCCAGTCATCTTTTCGGTATCTCGAACAATCTCATCCCTGATTTTGCTGAAGTCATGGAACTTCTGTCCAGGCAAATGCAAGAACTCTCCCCACTCGTCCGCATTGTCCTCATTGAGCGAAGTCTTGGCCACAGAGTCTTCTGCCCATCAGTTTGTCTCCCTACATGCGGAGGGGCTGTCCACCTACCTAGCTTCTCCTCCTTGCCGGCTCCATTGGCTTTGGGTGTTGCGTTTCGGTGGATCAACTGCAGGACCAATGGTCGACGAGTAACGATACCGGTACCTCGTGGAAGGAAATCTCGTCCGACAATGTTCTACTCAATCAGTTTAGACTCATCAAACCTCGCATAGAGCTCACCTCTAGAACGGACGACTTTCCACTACTCTGGGATCCAATAACGGTGATTTGGGGAAGATCCTGGATGTCAGCTCGAACTCCGAAAATGTAGCAGAGTGTTGTTCATCTTACAATGTTGTTGGCGACACCAATAGATGCGAATACATCTTGAAGCTGGAAGATCAGTAGCTATCACCATCATAGTTTGCTTGAACTGACCTTGTTGACTAGCGAGATTAACTGCTGATCCATTATGGGCAAGCACGGTCGTTTGGGTCGTCAAATCGTGGACTGCGGATCAGCCCATCCCCTCGCCACTCTATGTCCCGCGACTACGCCTGTAGGAGAGGAAGACTAGCTCTGACAGGCAAGAGGACTGGTGGCACCGCAATGGGGTTCAGCCAGGTATCGCGCAGTAAGCGCCAATGCCTGCTCCTTGGCTTGTCGGTCGTGATCCCACATGATGAGAGATTTCGAAGAACGCTCACTTACGTGTATGTACTATATGTAGAGGCCAAACGACTGTTTTAGGTTGAGCCAATAGGTAGGTCGAGTATGGAAGAGATAGGAGGATATAGACAGAGTGAGATGGGTGACACGCTATCAACTCTCCTTGCCATAGGATTTCCCAATGTGGCAATTCTATAGAATGGGATAATGACGCCCAATTGACATCTCCCCACTCTATCACATGACCACCCAACATGCCATATATATCCACCGAGGCGCTGATAGGAGGTGCAATACTGGTAGGACTGGCCTTGGGGTATCAGTATATTCCTCTGCCTAGCTCGGCCGCCTCGGGAACAAGTAGCGGGAGTTCAAAGAAGAAGAACAAGAATAAGAAGAAGTCCGGCAAGGGCAATTCCGGACAGGAGGGCCAGAGCAACAAGGTAGAACCGGTGGTGCAAGAGCCAGTGGGCAAAGGAAATAAAGGCAATGGACCCCTTGACAGTCCCCAGGTGAAGGCCAACGGGGACGTTCCCAATGGCCAACCATCGACAGTTCCGCCATCAAAACCCAAAACGCTCGCGCAGAAACTAGCTCCTCAACCGCGCAAATCAAAGGTGGACGAGTATGTGATCTTGTCACGATACGATACCATGCTAAAGCAATAGTATGCTTGCTCCAGAGGACCTTCCAGGACAACACGCAAGGGTAATGAGAGTCGCTGGACCAGCTTCGAAAGCACCTCCCCCACTTGCGCCGCCAATCGAGCCGGAGCAGAAAGTAGAGAAATACTCGGATGACTACGCTTCCTCCTCGGATGATGATGAGGAGCGACCAATGACCATTGCGTCTGGCAGTGCAGGTGTTCAGAAACGTGAAGATGACGGATGGGGTGTAGTGGCGGGCAAAAAGAAGAGTCAGTCGTGTAACTCGAAGTGGTAGGCATTGCTGATGAGCAGAACCTATCTCGCTCAACTTCTCGTCATCCAATCCCCAGACTGCGACTTCATTACCGCTACCTACCGCGACCAAAGTTCAGCGAAAGAACCAGAAGAAGGCGGAGGCTAATAAAGCGGCGAGAGCGGCCGAGGAGGAGGAGCGTCTCAGGCGGCTTGCAATGCACAAGCGTCAACAAGAGAAGTGAGTCACTATCGCTTGGTGGCCGGATCTCCGGAGCTCGCGCTAACCTCCCAGAGCAAAGATCGACGATCTGTATGGGTCGGGCAAGAAGAAGGGCGGGAATACGGGTAATAGTCAAGCAGCAAATACATCAAAGGCAACGCTGGATCACAATGGAAAGCTCATCTGGGATTAGACTAGAGAATAGAATGACTTAAAATATTTCATGCATTGATCATCATTCGTCCAGTAGCCTGTCGATAATGGTGGGATCAGGTGCAATTCCCATCTTCGCCAGATATTCGTCCGACCAGAACTTGTTCTGATGACGATGTCCAGCATCACACAGTATCGTGACTATCCTTGATCCCGAGCTGAGGCGTTTGGCGACTCTAACACAAGCTAGGAGATTACAAGCACTACTCGATCCGAGATAGAGTCCGTCGTGTTCCACCAGATAACGCGACATGGCGACGGCTTCGATATCGGATATACGGTATGCGTCGTCTATCATCTCCAGTCCGAGGGATAAATTATGCGTGATTCGGTTGATTCCAATTCCCTCGACTACCGTATCCACCTGATGTCGCCGTTTCTTGCCCTCGCTCTCTTTGGGGTCATACATGACATTATACTTGACCTTGTTGAACAACCCGGACCCCTCTGGATCGGAGAGGACTAGTTTGATTTCGGGAACGTGTTTCTTCAGAAATGATCCAGTACCCGATATCGTTCCACCTGTTCCGGCTCCGCTGACGAAAGCATCGATCATACCGCCAGTTTGCCGAAGGATTTCAGGTCCAGTCCCTCGGTAATGAGCCTTATAGTTGCTCTCATTTTCGAACTGATCAGCGAAGAATCCTCGAGGTTCAGACTCAAAGGTCATCATTGACGACAAGTCGAATTTGGCTTTGGGTATTGAGTGAGAAATTTCGGATGATGATGCGGTTGTAGTGACGAGAATATCATCTTGTCGGGTCTTGCCAGTCAGGTGACCATCCGTTAGGGTTGTCTTGCCAAACTCGGATGCACGTTTACGAGCAAGATTCTGCCTGTCAGCCTCGTCGTGCGAGCTGATGGTAGCGACTTACAACAAACTAGAGACAGAAGAACCGGGTCAGTCACAGGCCATAGACGATACGCTTGTGAAGCTTACCTGTTTCTCGTCGATGATACTTGCTGAGATCTCAGCCTCTCTTCTGTTATCTCTGACGTAACTTACCTGGACGAACCCTCTCGACCTTCGCACCGAGCTTTTCCAAAACCAGAACCTTATCCATAGCAACATCGTCAGGCATCACAATACAGCATCCATACCCCTTGGCTCGTCCCACAGTAGCCAGTGATATACCTGTAGATCCTACTGTACCCTCGAATAGCACTGTGCCAGTGTGAGGATGTATTAGCCCTTGTTCTTCGGCATCTTCGATGACTGCCTGATCAGTTTCGTGCAAGTGAGCAATCTTACAGGCTTACTTTGTAGTGCTACTCTGTCCTTGACCGACCCTCCTGGATTCAGATATTCTGCTTTTCCCTGTCGCTCAGCTTACAGTCCTTTCACTGAACTCACAAATATCTCTACACCAAGCTTATCACTCAGCGAATTTATGCGCACCAAAGGTGTGTTACCTGGACGTTAGATCGCTTCAAACCCAGGCAAAGTGACGCACCGATAAGCCCAATGACCCCAGGTACGACCTCATCGCTTCTTAGTTGGATTGGTCGGGGCGGGATGCGCTGAACAGCTCTCCTCCGCCTCCATCCTTGTGCCAGTAACGCGAGCGATGTGGACGATAGCGAGAAAGTGATTCCGACCGCAATACCAATCAACAGATCACGAGTGAATCTAGTAGGAAGGCGTAAGCGGCTCCATACATTCGTGAAGATATCGGTCCAAGCCATGACCTGCGATATGGTGCTGGACGCGTAGCAAGTGGATCAGATGATTGATGGAAAATGACGATTTCCAGCAGCCATCTGGTTTCAGGCACGGTCGGAATTGAAGATCAACACCTCCTCTATCTGGGAGGCTGTCATTTGTACATGCAGTGGAGCCTCCGCTACCGTGCTCAACGATCTGCTACAGGGTCGACTGAGCTGAGAAAAGCGAATGGAAGTCACTGTCGAGATGGAAAGAGCCTCTATGTTGTGGGGACTCCGAACGGTCAATCATGTCCATCGGATGGGACACCGAAATATAGTTTCATCAGACACGCAATCTAGGATCCAAGCATGACGCCAACTCATGAAATAGTCAGGAGATCACAAGCATCCGAGCACATCCAATGTTCCATATCACTCGGCTGCCCTGGACCTGGACATGAAGGAGATCAGCCGAAATCAGAAAGCGAGCAAGCAGCAAGCCGGTCATTCCGTTTTGGGTGGAACATGGTGAGTTCAGTCAATAGCAGTCACGGATCGCTGGTCTGCATTCGATATCCATCATTACTGTCTCACCACTCTCACTGTCCAAGCAGCTTGCCTAAGTAAAGCTAGGATCGACACTAGCACAAGAGCCGTGACCTGAACATCGAGGAAGGAGGGGAGTTTCGAGCATTGTTTACGTCAAAATGCCGCCTCATACCATCTCGCCCACTCCCGAATCCTCGGGCTTGGGAATATCATTCTCAACTTTATCTCCCCCACCGGTGAACGATGACAGACCGGATCGACAACCAGTGTCGTTTACTGGTATCGGTGCGATGCCGCGACCAACAGCCGCAGCCGGACCATCGGCACAAACAAGAGCTCCTGCAAGAGCTCTACCTCCAACCAGTACCAATGGCGTACCGCTGTATCAGCCTGGCTTTTCGCTACGCCCAACGCACACGCGAGGTGGATCCAAGGGTTTCAATACTTTCAGCGCCCTCCCTCCTCATCAAGCTCAATCACAACCACAGCTAGGATCGCGGCCCCCTCAGGCCTCGCATCAACGTCAGAGATCCGAAGTCAAGGGCTTCATACCTCGAGATGATATTTCGGTCGAGTCGGAAACGCAGTATTCGCATCATGACGATGAGGAGCAGCCTCTTCGAAGACCATCAGTAGCAAGCAACGGTACGACCGCGAGCAAGCAATCCTCGAGGCGGAAGAAGAGCGGGGATTTCTTGCGAAAATTGTCGCTGGGTGGAGAGGAAACAGTGGGCAGTGGGCCATATGTTCCTATACCGGAAGGCGAGGAGCGGGAGAGGCCAGAACAGCTTCCATTGGAAATCACTCGGACAAGAAGCTCTACGCTCACCTCTACGATCGCTACCGGCGCTATCACCCACAATGGGACGTCTCTTGGCGGGCCTACGCCCTCGGACACCCTTCATACTTTCCATCCCGGCTCATTCCCTGGTCATGATGGAAACCACGAGAGACAAATATCACAAGATATCCCTCCCTCACGCCAGAGACCTCTTGCTAGGGGTATGTCTAGATCCAAATCTACGCCTATGAACCTGCAGCCCGTCGAGGAGATTCAAGAGAAGCGAATATCAGATCCTTCAACGGGAATGCATTCGCGCAATCGAGTGCTCCTGAATGCCGAGGCTGGCGGGATGATGTTAGCCTTCTCGCCTGGAGGACAATACCGACCTGGACAAGCGATCGTCGGACCGGGTAGCACACTCATGCAAACGCCGACATCGATTCCCGAGCGAAAATCGCCATCGGCAGAAGATGTTGAAGAGAGTCTCAAGTCACGACCATGGAGCAATAGCACTATGTCCCAGCACATGCAAAACAATTCGCTCGGACATCGCGCTCGATCTCTATCGGATGGAGCGGCAATCTTGGCTCGACAAGGCACACTGTTCCACCCCGATTCATCGAAGCAGCGATCATCGGCAGAGTTGAATCTGATGCTCGGTCAAGCGAGATCGAGACGGCTCTCTGGCAATCGTGTCCTCCCCCCGCCTGACCTCGAGGCTTGGACTATGGCTGGTGGAGCCACAGACGAGGTCAGGCTGGAGGCTGCCAAGAGAAAGAAGGCCCGAGTGGAGGTGGATGTGGTATTGGAGCGAGAATGTGTGGTTGAAGGAGGAGAAGTAAGGGGGAGATTGGAAGTTCGAGTCACCGGCGGCAAGCGCGGGGAAGGTCTGCGAGTTGCTGGGGGTAAAGTCCGGGTTGTGGGTTTTGAAGGTAAACCTTTGTTGAGCATCGTTGCAACAGACTGAGCTGACTCTGCAGATATTTCGGCGAGTCAGCGCCATATATTCTATCACCAGCCGCATGCTCTATCTGTCTTTGACAGAAACGAAAACTCGAATGAACCGCTACCATCATTATTCGCCTCTGGCCCAGATGAGGAAGGTTATCGCCTAGCTGCAGAAGGCACCCACATAATCCCATTCCGGATGCGCATTCCCCTCGGAGCAGGCGCCAAAGGCTCTTTTTCAACTCCGGGCGGCAAAGGTCCTTGCGTCCGGTATGTTGTTGTGGGAAGCGTCAAGCTATACATCCCCTCAACAATGAAGCGGAGTATAGCCCACTTCTATCGCTCTATCGTCATTCTGCCTTACTTGAACCCTTCCATCGTACTGGCGCCGAGCTTCGATCCTATCGAAAGTGTGATTGAAGGTGGATTGGGCTGGAGTTTGGGTGGGGAGAAGGGCAAGGTCGAAATGAGAATCGGCTTGGGTAGACGGACTTGGGTAGCTGGTCAAAGAGTTTGGTGTGAGGTCGGCGTCAGAAATAATAGTAACCGAAAAGTACGTCCGGATTATTCAGCGGGACCAAGGCTGACAAGAAGATCAAAAGCGTTACCGTAGCATTACTACAGACTGTACAGACATTCACCCCAGATTCAGGGCTGAATACGGATTCTGCATCCCGTCTGAGAAGAAAATCCGCAAACTTGTCGAAAGATGGCATGGGCACACCCGAAATGGATGCATGTCAAACATCGACTGTCCGCCGAAAGATGGCTGAAGAGTCTATGGAAGCTGATTCGACTGGACCGGGAGAAGGAAGGGTCACTGGAAAGTCTTGGTGGACTGGGGTTGAGCCCGGAGAGAGAGATCACTGGGACATGAGCTTGTTGATTCCTGTAAGTCAACCGGGATTTGTTTCCAGCTGTGCTAATCAGGTAGACTGGGCTTCTTACTATCCGTCGAACTCGCCTGATCGAAGTCACATATACGTTGCGAGTCACGGTCAATGGATCAATCTACACAGATCTACCTGTAACGCTCATCAACTTCCTCTCTATCGATCCACCACCCATGCCAGGAGATGGTAGCCTGAGCCCCGCCTCGGTCGCTGCCCGCACGAATATCGCAATCGCACACCCGGCACCACCTCACCCGCAGGTCACACGAATGGCTTCGGACATGAGCCTCAACAGCGCAGGTAACCCGGCACGAGCCAGCTCGACGACCCTTCATATCGATGCTTTACTACAAGCTGGTCGAGCTAGGGCGGAAGCGGAGGCGCAGGGTTCCGAGACCGCCAATGTCAAGTCGAATGGTCGGCCACAATCCATTGGCTCCGAGTACACTCTACCTCACACGCGGTCCTTGGCCGACTTCCTCGCTATTGATCCACCGCCATTACCAGAAATGGGAGGACAGCCAAGGCGACCACCTGCTCACACCATGGCGTCCTACCTTTCAGATCGATCTGATCATACCAACGAGGCTTCGATGTCTGACGAAGGTGATGATCAGCTAACAGATCAGCAGTTGCTCGAAAAGCGACAGGCTGCCGGGCGACAAAAGTCGCTTGCACTCGCAATTGGCAGGGCGGAACAGCGAGCGCTAGAGGCTATGCAGGAGCTTGAACGTGGAGACGGCTCGGGGCAAGATCACCACGAATCGAGTCCCGAAAACGGCAGTATACAGCATGGGCAGTTCAAGCCGGACGGTACGCCATTTGAACGCGAGGTGTATGAGATGGGCCATATGCCGCCTATCCCCGATATGCCTGGGCGTGATCTGAACGAGTCGAGATTACGAGTAAGAAACACCAGCCCCGTCCCAGACGAGGATGATGACGACACTATCGAGGCGGGTGATCAGACCGTCCTACTGGATCTTGTTCGAGATCAGCTTCCCGAGATCCGGTCTTCCACTCCACTCGATTTTAGCATGTCCGATGAGCAAGGGTACGACTACACTCCCGAGGTGAAAGCGACCGATTTCAATCCGGCATCTCCGAATCCTGATCAAGGTGACGAATCACTTCGAGCTCGGTACGCCGATCTTGACCCATATGCCGGTATGAGCCATGATCAAGTAACAAGTCAAACACGATCTCGATACGATTCTATCGCCATCTCCGAGGTTGAGAGTGAGGTTGGCCAAGTCCACGGAGCGGTCAAGCGGAATCTATCAGTTCGACTTCCTGCTCGTCTAGTACCCTCTGACGGCGGAGACCACCGCATGAGTTCGGCCAATCGATCTACCACTTCTTTGCATCCTGAAATCCGTCATGAGAACGCTGCCAGGCAGCCTTCACCTCTGCGCAACGTTCAACAGTTACCCAGTGATGATGTCCGGTCAGGAAACAGTGGACTTCGCCCACTTCCTACATCACCCTTCAACCGTCACTTTGACCATAGTCAGTTTCACGAACAACTAGGTCCTTCGCCCAAATCTCAGCCTCGGGATCGGATGCCTTCTCATGTCAGTACCACTGGGTCTGACAGGAGTCGAGCTCAATCCAACCTTCGTCGCCCGATGAGCGTCAACTCTCGATATGACCCTGCACAAGAGGACTCTCCAGGTCTAGCTCCCTCTGTTGCCTCAGACTCGGCGAGTTCAGAAGGCCACCTCGAGAGTCCACCTCATAGTGTGGTAGCAATCGATGTCACTACGATCCCGTCGATCGATGCAGGTGGGACAGCAAAGAGCTCGATCAGTAGTCTCGATCCTCAGAACTGGGTAACTAGAGACCAGTCGGTCGACCCCGAAATCTATTTACAGGAGCAAGCCACTTACTCGAATCGTCGATTGCCTGAAACGCCAAGCGTAGCACCTGCCGACACCCTCTCTTCCGCGGCACACTCTGCTCCCAACTCGCCTCAGACCGTAGAGTCAATGTTGCCTTCCGTCAGGACAAAGATCGAACAGCTTAATACTCGTGAAGAGGCTTTGAGGAAGTTCTCGGTTTCTGGAGCTCTATCACCCAGTACACCACGAGCGTCCATCAGCTCGGCACCCCGCGGATCTTTGTCAATCGATCCCAGCCAACCTGTGATTTCGACCAATATGCCGTTGGTCACTTCGCCAACGAGCACTTCAGGACGATATACCCCTCAAGCCATGTCCCCTACTTCCCCATCTTCCATCCCGGTGCACCTCATGGCAGATCAATCACCATCAAAGCGAAGATCATATACCGCCGCGCTAGGTCCTCGAGCTGGTAGGACGATGTCGGAGGATCCCTCCACTACGTTACCCAACCGACACCCTTCAACGCACAAAGTCGGCAATACCACATTTCTCACAAAGCGGTCGTTCGCCCAATCTAGGCACATCTCGCCAGCCGTGACATCTCCGACATCGAGCTACGCCGACTCGACCATTACATCACCCACATACTCTTATCTCACTCCTTTAGAGGCGTCAAGGAAACCGGAACGAACCCTCAGTATCAGCTCGACCTCGACCAGTGCAACATCCATCGAGGCCGCATTGATGCGGCGACCGGGTGGGCCGAGGGGACCTGCCAGCCCTGCTAAGAAGGGCTCGCTTCCTCAGGATCCTCGATACGATGTCAACATGCTTCGGCGAGCGCAGTATGGGCACGTCACGGAAGAAGATGATTCCGAGGGATTAGTATGATTTCCCGGTGTCCCCTTATAATTAAACTGTTCGCAAATGATTGCGAAGTAGTTGTACATCTGCTTTCAGTTATGCATTATCAAAATGGACTTTCTCTGCTCCTGCACCGTTGATTTCGTATCATCACATCACACAGTCTTTCTCCCCTTCTTGGCTTTCTTATTGCGCTTGACGGAAACCAGCTCTTCCCACTTGTCCAGCTTTTCGGGATCAAGTCCATGTCGCTGCAACTCGCGACTAGAGCCTTCAGCTGGACTCGAAGATAGATTGCTCGAAGCTTACCTGTCAAACTCTTTCAGCAGGCCCATGCCGAATCGATCCCACGCTTCCCCAATTCTACCATTCATGATCTCCTTGAATTTGGCATCCCCCATATTCGGTCCCCGGATCCGCAACATCTGTGATTGTGTTGGTGCACCTCGCATATAAGCCGACATCTTTCCTCTGGAGTCGGGAGGTAGGGAAAGCCAGACGGCGAGTCTCAGTTCCTCGTATCGGTCCTGTAGACGGAAGAGGGCTCGAAGTGGTGCGGCGCCCTTGTACAAAGATGGATCATCGAGATCAGAACCGGGCTCGCTGTCCGACTCCGAGTCGCTGTCACCGTCACTTGCAGCAAATGAGCCCCTACTTGCCGACCTCGTCGGTTCAGATGGCTCAGCGGTGTTCAGCCAATCGGACCGTTGGGGAATATCCGTCAACACAGCAGAGTGCCGATCATCGAGTAATTGTCGGGCAAAATCCAGGCAGTCGTATAGTAGCTGCTCTGCCCATACGTCCCACTCTATTCCCTTTTCCTCTTCGTCACTGGTACACTCATGGTTGTTCTGATTTGCTGGCTGCAAGGATTTGGGTATTTCGCCTTGGATATCCGGTTTGGCATCCTCCTCCTCGCTATTTGAGGATGAGTCCTCCTCGTCTGAAAACGTCTCCAGGGTCGGTGACGGTGAATTTCCCCGAGCCCGAGACTTGATATTGATCACATCAGCACTCGCCAGGGCGGTAGCGAGCTCGCACTGAAGGAGACGTGCCTCTAGAGCGATCCGTAGAGGGCGACGTCTCGCTTCAGCCTCAATCGTTTTGAGTTTCGCTTTGCTGATTTTGGGCGACGGGTCGCAAGCCCTTTCGAGAGGCAAGGTTTCGGTTTTCGTAAGATGACCCAGAAACAGGGCAAGAACATCAAGGTGGTGTATAGCTTCTTCCTCGTGCTCATTGACAGGGTCTGCTTGAGATGCTTGGCCAGCAGAATCGCGCAGCGCTTTCTTGCTGCCGGATCGTTGAATGTGATGATGCTGGATGTCGTTGGTGAGCTGTCGAGGTCTCTCGAATAGCGGAGTGAACAAATGCGAGTCGTCAGCCGTGGGTGGGAATACCGCGCCGAGCAGATGAGTCATCCAGAGCTTTTGAGTCTCCCCCGAGACTTGCTCGTGCACCCCAAAGTATCCCGACAGAGTGTCTTTCGCTGCCTTGGCCATTTCTACGTTCCAGAGTCCTTGACTACCTGCCCGAGAAGCGATGTAGAAACCTCTCAAATACGCTTCGAGCAGTAATTCGATCTCTGGGGCCGAATCCCGAGTTGTCTTCGCGGCGCTCTTGAATCGCAAGACGAAATCGGGTAGTCCTACTAGCGCTTTGACAGCTGTGTCGAAGTCAATTGTTTCGGCAGACTGGGCGAGAGTGCTCTCAGCACGCAAGGTGGCGATCGGGTCGTTGGGAGATGAAGACGGTTTTCTGCTGCGAAAGAAGGGAAGGGACAACAGTGAGAATGGCCGAATGAGAGCTGTCGCCGTTTCTATAACGTCAGCCTAACCTGACGGAGAGCGGAACCCGGTGTACCATGATCGATAAACAGCCCTTCTAGCTCCGGCAGTCTACCGATCCAGTGACTCTGGACTTCAGACATTATATGAGCTGGACAGTGTTTCGTTAGCGGTGAAACGATAGCGTTGATCAGGCGTGAAGGGTTCTGAGCTTTGGTTTGGGTGTGTGTGTGATTAAGCTCTCCCCTGCCCTGTTTCAGCCTTGAATGTGTGTCAGCCGGTCAGTTTCTTTGTCCCTCCCTCTATCTTCCGGACCGGAACATCAGCAACGAATGAGCACTGAAGTATAGGCAATACTGAAAGCCATTGTATAGTGCAATGTCATACTGATTACCCTCATCGCCAAGTGCCACCTTTACAGCTCCCTTCATCTTGCACAGGCATTTCAATTCGAGCCCCGCTTTTACGCCTCAGCCTCCTATCTGCCGCCAGAACGTGTGATATACTGTACTCCCTCCTGCTCGAACCATGTCTCACTCGGTCACTCCACCAAAGGAGAAGGCATCCTGGTCGAGCCGTCTCCCGCTAGCCAATACACCTATTCCGTCTTTTAGACCAAATATGAGTGGACTGCGGACAGCTTTACTTGGGTACTTGGGCGAAGTGGAGAGAGCGATACAAGGGCAGGAAGAACATCAGCAGCAGCAGTATGCGGATGAGCCAAAGGATTTTGGTGGAACGAGTAGTGAATCTACTGGACTCTCTTCAGATGAAATGGACGAAGAAGGCAGATCGTCAGCTGTGGCTTCCGGCTCGAAGGATGGATTGCGGCAACGAGCTGCGCTGGGCTTGACTGCCAATAGTCAAACTTTCAATACCCCGACGGCATTGCATGAGACGAATCGGAGCCTGCTCAATCACCTGTCGGCTCTGAGGGAGGATGTTCGGTCATACCTCCAGCCCAAAGTTTCTGTACCGCCTATCACTGTCCCTTCTATACCTAATCGAGACTGGCTTCGCAGCTTACCGTCAAAACTCAGCGTCGTCGATATTGGTGTTGATTCCCCACTGTCACCGGAATCGAAAGGGAAGGGCCGCATGCCAGATTTCGATACAGGCGCGGTCGAGAATGCTAGGAAGAGGGTATTGGAGACTGTGCGCACGTTGTTGCCATCCGAGGAATGGGCAGGATGGGAGAGACTTGGCTGGGAGGACCAGGAGGATGAGCGAGAGTCCCCTCTAAGAAGCAGGCGAAGGGCAGTCTCGGCATCGATACATCGTGACCCAATGTACGACGAAGACAACGAGGAGGATGAGCCAGAGTACCTATTCCCCAATAGGACACCAGCATCACAACAAGCTATGGCAAAGGCGACAAGACGACAAGCAATCCGTGCTACTTCGTTTAGCGGCGCTCCACTCTCACGCGAGGTAGAAGCGTCAGCGACAGTGACTGGTCGACATGGTTTTCTCTCGGCGCCAATGACGCGACGGACTACCGGGCTCCCTTCGTTTGGTCAGGTAGCTTCGACATCGGAGGATGATCTAGATGCAGCGGCGGTCCACGAGCAGCTGGAGATTGAAGAGATGAAACAACTACTGGAGCAGGAGTTGGAGGATACCGGACCAAGCATAGCAGAAGCTCTTCAGCGGGCAGAGGATGGTAACAGATTGATCACCTACGACGACTTACCGTTCTGGTGGAGGAACAATGAGCATATCAAGACTGGATAGTAAGTCGGTCATCCGTCTTTTTTCTTATGCTGATAATATAGCCGCTTCATACCGCTTCATGCCAAGACTGGCCCCATCCCACTCATCAAGTCAGCCTTTACATGGCACAATGAGACAGGTGAATTCGTCACATCGTTCGTCTTGCATGCAAACTGACCGAAAAGTCAATATCCACTCACACTTCATCCCCACTTTGCTCATCTCGGCCGCTATACCAGTACGTCGACCCAAAAATCCTGGCTATTCTGACTGACGAAACTAGCTTGTGCTATGGGTTTCGCCTCTGACTAACCCTCACCCACTCGATACATACATCATCGCTCTCTACCTACTGGCGGCAGTCGCTTGTCTCTCTTCCTCCGCTAGTTGGCATGTACTCTCCGGATGCGCATCGAAGAAATGGTTCGAATGGGGCGCATGTGTCGACTGTACGTTGACCGAGCCCATTCTTCAAGTGCACGGCTGACATCTAGATATTGGGATCGCCTGTATGTGTGGTCATGATTGCAGTGTGCGAGGCTGACTCTGAAGGGCTGATAGCTGCATCTTTCGGTACTGTCGCTTACAACGGTTTCTATTGCCAGCCCAAAACGGTCATGCTCTATTGCGGAACTAATGCTTTATGCGGTGCTCTTGGCTCCTATCTACCCTTCCAGAAATGGTTCAACGAGAGGCGTCACAAGGTAAGTTATTCAGTCATGCAGAGCGCCGGCGACTGACGAGTAGAATGCCCGTATTGCATTCTTCCTCTTCCTGAACTTCGCCATGATCGCGCCAATGGTCCAGCTCTTTTACCAGCATGGATACGAGAAGGGATCTAGGTTCGTCGGTGAGTTACTTCATATCAGCGGTTTCTCGGGCGATTGACTGACCTTAAGCACCATTCGGCTTAAGCGTCATCACCTATGTCATTGGCTTGTTGTTCTACGCGTTCCATGTTCCAGAGTGTTTCTATCCTGGAAAATTCGATATTTGGGGTCACTCTCATCAGGTCAGTGTCTGTGTAATTAGATAAATAGGGCAGCCAACTGACGCGATAGGTCTGGCATGTCGCTATTGTCGTTGCTATCATCTTGCATTACCGGGCGACCTTTGTTGCTCACCAGTCGAGATTCGAGTACTCATGCGCGATGCCAGATGCCGATCAGACAGTAGGAGAGGCTTGGGACAATCTCTGGGCGAGCACCTGGAAGGTAGTGAGGGGGCAGTGAGGTCTGTAGATTTGAACAAGATCCTCGCTAGCGAAGAGCTGGATGCATATCCTGTCATCCCGCGATGACACTTGCTCGCCTTTGCCCCAACAGGCCTATCCGATCGAGACATTCATTGAGCGACTTCACGAGTAATGATCAAGGATTCATGATCACTATGAACTGCATGATATACAACGAGGACTCGGGCTGTGTGACATTGACCGATGTATCCCAGCTATAATTCTGCTCACAAATATCCCCGTCCTGTTCCTTTGGCAAATAGCTTGACCGTATTGCTCTCGAGACGGTACTGTAAAGGACTTGAGCAAGGTACACTTGGAAATGACTTGACTTCGCTAGAGGCTTGTAGGGGTACAAGAGCATGTGATGAAATCTGATATATCAGTCATTGCACCAAATGGATCTGAGGCAACTGACCTCTCCAGAGACGTTTCCGCTCCTGCCTGATGATAAGCCAGAAATCCTCCACCAGCCATTCGCTATTCTCAGCAATCGTCGTAGAAGCTCGGCTTCTGGCGAAGTGATATCAGTTGGTGGTGAGGATGCGAGAAGGGGTAAATGATCGGCATGAACAGTTGAGACCAGACTTGAACCGGTCTTACATCAGCGCAGGTCCCACTCAATCACTGAATTTGCACTCACTGTCTGTGTTGGAGCGAGTGTTGATCTCACGAATCGAACGATCTCCTGAGGCTCGAAGCCGAGATATGTTAACTCGCCCAATCCATCAAGGATGACAAGAGCTGATTGTCTGTCATTCGTTTCCTGGGTTATAGCATGCCATGTAGGTCTCAGCGACGGCGAAGACTCGTCGCTATATAGAGATGGAATACCATCTGGCGGATGTGTCAAGGAAGATGGTGATATAGTCGTGAACAATTTGGAAGCGGCTGGAGGCAGACTCGTGCCCTATTGATGAGTCTTGTGACACTGTGCAAAGCGACGATGCTTACCAGTTTCTTGAGTGCCCCTTCTAGATTGGATCTACCTTCCCCTTTGAAATCTACCCATACGACCTAATTGTTAGTTCCTTTGACTCCGTAGCGAATGGACCACCTACTTTACGTTTATCCAGTATAGCGGCTGAAATAAGGTGATAAATAGCGAAATAAGCCGGAGCCGTTATCGTATCCGATATCAGGAGATGAGAGCCGGCTGGAGGAAGGGCATGATTGGAAGAGGATGCAAATGGAAGATGTTCTGTCAAGTATGTCATGGCAAGATAAGTGATGGTGGATGGTAACTACTTCTGCAGACCAACTTTCTTCTGCGGCCTAATTTCGGAAGAATTATTAGCTTGCTGGAAACCTATCCAGCCGCGATACTGCACGATCGTAAAATACTATCTCTACTTTCGAAAAAGGTAGACATGCATCATGTTCACTCTGGAACTCAGACAGCTACGCCAATCTGGTCCTCGAAGATAGTCTGTCTGACCTCTTTCCTGGCCCAATCCCCGAATTGCCCAGGCAGCCGCATGACTCGCCGCCTCAATCCGTCTATAGCTCCCTGCAATGCCTCTGCCCGGTGTAGCAGATCAGACGCCGTTGGAGGTAAGTTTAAACTAGCTTGGAAAAGGTTCTCTACAGTCGTCGAGATCTGCGATGAATTCTTGAAGCTTTCCAATCGGCTGGTGAGAGCTAGTAGGGAATCAGTCTTGAGCTCAAAGGCGGAGGTCTGCAACAGTATCCGTGACAGCAGTTCTAGCCGTTCCGGTTCTGTCATTAGCACAGAAAACGTGAAACAGGGCTTTGACGTACCAGCTTGAACAGCTGCCTTCCTGATCATAGTCCCGACATCTGTCAACCAAGTCGGACGGGCAACGATTCCGACTTCGCCTTGGTCCTCAGATTTTGCGGCGTCCTGGTGCCGCCTCTGGGTTTCGAGATTGGACAATGTGTCGATCACATCGGCAAAGATTCGTAGTATCGAGTCTCGTTCTTCCCCTGCAGCCTTGTTGGGTCTCATGAAGGTTTCATCCCACTCAGAGATGAGCCAAACGAGAATACAATCTCGGTTCACCAGTGATCTAGCGGCGAAAGGGATTTTCACAAATGCAGCTAGTGCCTATGAGTCAGCAGTGGTTCGCAGGAATGACAGGGGAGAGCTTACTTGAAGGATCAGACGCCTGAAGGGAATATCCAGGGAACTCTGATACAAAGTCGCAAGCAATGACCAAGTATGTCTCCTCTTCAACAACCTCCAGTCCGTCTCTGACTTCATTCCATCCCTGAGCAACCTGACGATCCAAGTTCTCTCATTCTTCCAGCCTTCGTCAGAAGCGTAAAGCATGGAGTACAGCATCGGTACATCACTTGTGTCGAGGATAGGTCGTTGAAGCAGGAATCGCGAAGTAAGCGAGTATAGAAAATGAGAGGGTGTCGCCTGTGCTCTGATCACGTAGGAAAGGAAGAGGGTGATTAGGGGAGGTAATCGAGGGAAAGAGTTTGACTCGGTAGGTGGAGAGATCGAATGTCGGATCAGGCGGAGAGTGTAGAGCAGCTGATCACGCTCGTGGAAAGCTGTTCCCTGGACCCATCAGCTCAAGTCCGGCTTCACTGCGTCAGCAGACTCACCGAGATAGCAGAAAAGGTCTTTGCAAGCAACCAATTGGCATACTCCCTCATATTCCGATCTCGAGAGCTGAGAACAGATACAATGATGCCGAGACCACCACATCGCATAATCTCGACCCACTCCAATCCGCTCAATCCCCTCTCATCATTCTCAGTCATGGTAGCTCCATAAAGCGCCATCACGAAGACCGGATCGTAAATTCTCTCATTCGATTCCATATTGGTCTTCTGGGTAACTCCTCGGCGAAGAGGGAATGAAGCGCATGTGTTATTGATCTTACCAGCATCGAGACTTGTGAATGCGTCGTATGCTCTGTCTGTGCCGGTCAGACCAGACGAAGACCAGCTTCGCAAGATCGAGGCGATCGACACTTTCCGGACAGATTCGAAAGTTTGGAACATGCCCAGTATCTTTCGATCGGCAGTAGACATTGTTCCTCGATACAATGAGAGTAGAGGCTCGACATAGTTGGGTTGACAGGATACGTATGTCGATCCGTAGAACAAGGCGGAATAGAGACCCACAAATGGAGCTCTCGCATCTTCGGTGGAAGTGGTTTCGGAAAGTAGTGTGATCATGGTTGACTCCAATAAAGCTGAAAGATGGACACGAACGAAAGAAGCTTTGAGATTGAGCATGATTCGAGTGGTCAGATTCATGGCGAGGATCACTGCGGCGGGGTTGTCGAGTCGCTCGTTGATGATGGCGGTGATGACAGGTTCGACAAGCTCGACGGCGAGCTCGAGTTCTGGGCTCAACGCAAGGATAGTATCTAGATTGAGTAGTAGATCGATGTCTTCCATTTCGAGATCGCCTTCTGCAGAACAAAATCGTGCCACTCGTTGAAGTGCGACTTGGAAGAGGTGTCGTATCGACCCCACTAACTCAGCCTGACCGGATCTAGCCATCTCGCAAGCTAGATCGACGAAAGCGGATGAAAAGGTCGATAGATCGACGGTCGATAACAGGTTTTGAATGAGGTCATGGTTGGGTAGGAGCAGGAGGACTTGTCGTCCTACCGTCCGCATCTCAATTGTGCCCTTTTGTGCGGCCTGCAGGGCGGTTTTGGCCAGTAATTCCGCGTCGCCACCGAACGCTGTCCGGTTTGGCGAGTTCAAAAGTACTCGAGCTAGGGGAAGATTTCGCGTCTGGTCCCACAGGGAGTTGTCTTCTTCAACGAGTTGGCTGATGTTCTGTGCGATCTGTGGAGACACCTCCACAAGCCTGGTCAAGAGAACGATAGCTTCTTGGCTGGGATCGTCGAGAAGTGCCCGTGTCTCGCTGGTGCTCAATTGAATGTCGAAGCTGGTCTCCAATATGTCCGGCGACGAGAAGACATCGATGAACGGGACGTATATCTTTTGGGCCAAGAAAGTAGACATGTGGGTGAGGGAAACGGCAGGGTCTCGAGTGGCGAGGAAGACACCGGACAGTGTCGTCTGCGTTCCAGACACATTCCGAAGTTTGCTCGCTGCCTTGGCGATAGAAGCACCGGCTTCTTTTGCAGATTCTGTATCGAGTAAGCGCGTCCAAGGGCCAAGCATCTCGACCGTCTGGCCGTCAGCGCAGTCCCTATTTCTTATTTCTTAAGGCAGCAGAAATTCACCTTTGTGACATCGTACTTCTTTGGCTTCTTAAGGAGGTGTACAAGACGCGAGGTGATAGGAGCAGCAAGAGTAATGTCTGTTGAAGACTCGGCATCAAGGGAATCGACAATAGCGCGCAGCACTAAACATCAGTCGAGTTTATCGCAGATATGACGCAACATACAGCCTCGATAATCATTGCCCTTCTCTGTAACGCAGTACTCCTTAAAGACCCCGGCACCAAATACGACAATCTTGATCTGATCGCAAAGTTCAGTACCCTTTGTAATCTGCAAGACCTGGACCAAGCGCTTGAAGATGATTGTAGTGGTGATAGGATGACCCGTGAGGAGATGAATCAAGAAACGAGCGATACGGACCGCAGCGGCGGGAGATGCTGTCGAGACGATTGATCGAGTTCGAGCGTCAAGTTCAGTGTCGTCGCCGTGAAGAAGAAGAGACTCTAGCGAGGTTTGTCTCCATGTTCTAAAAGTCAACTTTGCGTATGAAGATATATTGAGGTGCGGCTTACTGTTCATCCACTAGCCTTGGGAAGTCTACAGCCTCACTGAAAGCACCTCCAGAAGTAAGATATACAGCCTTGATGTCATGTCTCATAGCCTCGATCAATGTCGCCACACCGGGCCTGTCCTGCCCCTTCTCTTTGGCCGCCACCACAGTAGCGTCCAGACGCTCCATGACAGCTTCCAGAAACTTGTCATCGTCCATCTTGCCCAACAAACCCAACAAGACTCGGCGCAAGTATCCTAGGATGACGACAGCAGCATCGGTGGAAAGATGCTGTCCTACCATCTTTGCATGGAATTGCTCGAGGACAGCCATCAACACACAGGAAACGACCCGGCTCGAATTGGACCACGAGAAGTAATCGGGTACCAATGTTGTGAGCTGCTCGATATATCGGTATGGGAATTGTTGAGCTCGCTTGAAGCAGTCGTCAAGGAATGATAGGAGATAGATTTGTTGTACTGTCAACAGGGGCCCGGATACTGTCGAATGGGCACGAGGAATTGCTGATATCCAGACGGACAGCTCGGAGGGATCGTGTTCGAATAACAGTGTGGGGTGGAGCATATTGTCGAGTAGTGAGGACGTTAATGATCGAGTGATGGGCAATTGCGTGTTGAGGTGAAGCTGGAGGATAGGGTAGAAGTATGTGTACTGGGATGCAGCTGCAAATTAGCTCTCAGTTCTCACCAATACCGACCGCACCTACCAGCTTTTCTTGCCCAATCCCACTCCTTGACATCCCGGAGCAGAGCCAGCACATGGACCTGCGATAACGCATCGAAACCCATCACTTCACCTCTCGAGTATCCAAATCCACCTCCCATACCAGCGGTCCCAGCCGTTCCGAAAGATGCAATACTTCCCGAATCATCAACAGCACTTCCACTTTTGATCGACATCCTCTCCCTCTTTTCCGCCTTGGCACTAGACGAGGAAACGAGTAGCCGACCAACATCGAATTTAGCTTCGGCAGCGATCGACGGTAGAGTCCTATACAAGAGGCCGAAAAGCCTCAAAGCGGATTCAGTAAGCAATGTCGACTTGGCTCCTTGAGCTTGTTCTTCCTCTGTCTCTGTCTCGGCGGGAGCAAGTTGAGCTGACTGTTGAGCAAAAGTGATGACTACAATGACTTCGGGGACTCGACGTCTAGCTTCAAATTCAAGTTCACGCCTGACTCGGGACCAAGGTGATTCCTTTGAAGTTGAAGGCTCGTGATTGATCTCGGCGGCTATATCTGCCAGTAGTTGCTGAACGACTTGAAGTTTCTGCAACCCTCTAGCGAGGGTAATGGCGGTCATGTGTCTCACAAGGCTATCGGGGTGCTGAAGACCCTTTGTCAAGAAGTTCTTGTGCAGTGGCGAGGGTAGGATAGATTCGATAATGGTAGATACGGCTGGTGGTTCGGCCCTGTATGGCATAATCGCTTCTGAGCCTCGTGGGGCAGGGAGTCGGAATGTTGACAATGTTGGTGGTGGTAGGGAGATGATTCCACCGATAAAAGCCATAGTTGCCATCCATCGCACGCTGAGTTTAGGGTCAACAGCCAAAGCGGAGTGTGCCCAGTACCTGGAAATTAGCCTCTATCCCATTACATGATATAATGACCTACCCAGCAATGAGCTCCGGACAGGCTTGGACAATCTGAGTGACCAAACTACCCAATTTTCCATCGTCATCGATAACCCTTGCACCCAATTTCCGGATGACATTTGCCAAAATTCGATTATGCAGCCTCTTCTTCTCCTTATCCTGTAAATTTCCACGATCACCCTCCTCGTCGTCCTGGGCTTTGGCGTCAAGTTCACGTGGATACCATCCCTCATCGGCGAAACAAATCCCACGTCCTGGGTTGGTCGTTACCCCTTCTAAGAAACCTTTAACCATATCTCCCACTTTTTGACCGCTCTTCATTTCGATGTCAGCCCGACCGAGGAGGCGAATGAGGAATTCCACGGAGGATTCGTTCACTAGTGCTAGCGATATCCTTCTGCTTACTCCGGGCGAGGAGAGCGTGATTGCGTCCCAGATTGCGGTGAGGACTCGGAAGACGGTGATAGGCGGATCTTGATCCAGCTGAGAGTATATTGGGGGCATCAATGTCCTAGCGTAGGAATAAACGGTGGGTTGAGAAAGAAGAGGTAGCACGGTCTGTAGAGCGAGATGACGGATATCTAGAACGTCCGCATAGAACATCTCGATAGACAACGGACTCACCAGCTCGATCAAGCGGATCATGCCCGTCATTCATTGGTTTCCCTTCATGATTCCTGATTCTCATTCCAAACATCTTGCCCATGCTCTTGACACTCCCACCATCTGATAGCACGGACCACATTCTCAGGGAGAGCTTCCCACTTGATCCATGACCTAAACTGACATTTGGCGGATCGAGATTGACAACTCCAGCTACGAAGTTCAGTGTAGCCTGGATAAGATCTCGTCGTTCAGATTGCAATGACCTGTTGATCTGACTATCAGCCAATGTAATCATATCAATGCAAATGTGGATTTACGATATCGCCAAATGGTTCTGAGTTGTTCAAGACTTTGTTCACCAAGGTAATAAGGTTGGTCCTGAAGAATGGTAATGGGCTGAGGATGGTCACGATAGCTCCGAGAAGTGAGACAGCCGTCTCTACTAATCTATCATTACGAGTCTACCTGTCAGTATATACTTTGCCCATATACAGGAAAACCCACCCTATCCCCTTCTTTCCAAGTGTTCAGAATCTCCGCACAATCAGGCGAAACATCTAGATAGTGCTGTATGACCGTGATTGTAGGATCCGAGATTGATAGCGGCAGCTTGGATCGATACGTATGGATCTGTTGATAAAAAGCGACGAATGCTGATCATCAGCGTTCACCCTCATCTATTGTACGGTACTCACCTTGTCGTGATCCCGAAGCTAGACCCTCTTTGACAGATTGACCGGTATCGTAAGACCTAGTTCCGGCCGGCGGTCGAAACACACTGTCCGCATCCTTCTCTTCTTCTCTCTTTCTCTTGGGCGCCATCTTTCCAGCGCTTGTATAGGTGAAGGATGCTAAATGGAGAGGTCGACAGAGTTGCATCACCAAAATTCGGTCAGGCACAAATCACCACGTGGATCAGTCACCCACCTCTTGGTGCTGTTGGTATATGCTATCGCAACATATCTAACGCTGGCTGTCAAGAGAATCATGACTATCTACTCACTGTACATATACGACAGGTACGCTTATACACGCAGCAGTGTGCGAGCCAAGCTAATCATCAGACACTGCGAGTGCGTATACTACCAAGACTGGCACCGTACGCGTCCAGTTCGACCTCCTCCACATATCAATTTCAAACCCGCAGTCCACCGTCTACCGGCATTACCAACTACCACTCAGACACGGGAAAGTATACTTTCCAATAACGTGTCGCGAGATCGAGATTCTGTTCAATCTTCACAACCCAATGGCAATGCGATTGGAAATGGAGATACGAGGGCGACATATACGACCGGAGGGGGATTACCTTTCGATGAAGAGGCCAAGCTGGTCTATGGAGTTATATTATCGCTGAGAAATATGGTCAAGAAATTATCTGGCAAGTGAGTACCACCCCTACTCGATTTTGGCCAATGACAGTTACTGATCAGATTAGGGATGAAGCGTTCACATCGTTCAAGACCCCATCATACAAATTACATTACTACGAGACCTTGACAGGATACCGCTTCATACTCCTGTCTGACCCTTCCTCGGACTCATTACGCTTTGTCTTGAGACAGCTGTATACCGGCCCGTTCCTGGAACATGTAGTTAGGAATCCCCTGATACAGATGGACGACAGGACGCGAGGTGTTGATAGTGATCTTGTGAGTCTGTCGTGATGTGTTGGATCAGTAGGCTGACAATTGTAGTTTAGGGGAGCCGTGGATCGGCACGTCAAGGGACTATCGATGTTTTCGCAGTAGAATAGGACACTTTATAGGAAATAATGCCATGCACGACCTCACGACCGTCCCCCCTATTCCAGTTGTCCTTCCCTGAGTGACTGCTTGGGCCACATTGAGAGGTGGCCATGAGACCAGGCCGCTGGGCTGAACAGTAGCGTGAGCAGATATTATGGCTGCCAGATATTTCGGGGGTTATCTGTCAGGGATTGACACATGGTAGGCTTCCGAACTAAGCACCACAAGCGCTAGCACGACCTCGTCAACCGAATGCATTCTAGTCATTTACAATAAGAGCCGATGAGCATTACTACCGATCAGCTACGCTCCGATGCAGTTTTCCAGTGTCGACTTACAGTGTAGAACTTCCTGTTGGCGTTCTTGCCGAACAAATCCGTTCTCAACTCTGGCAACATCTACACATCAGCCACCATCACATAGATGCAAACGAACCTTCTCCTCAAGGAGTTTCAACCTCTCATCAAGAGTATTGTTAATCTTGATTTTCCCACCCATGGAACTTCCGATAACACCTCCAGCCTCTTCATCGTTCAATCCTTCCTCAAGTTTGATTTCAACACTTCGGCCAGACATCTCCTTGTATTTGGCTGCAGCGTTTTTTGATGCTTTCTGCATGAGTTTGGCGTCCTTCTTTCGGTGTGTGAGTGTAACATTCTCGGATAGTAGTTTGAGTAGGACCTGAATGTTCGTCAGTTTGGGATGATGGCATCGAGGGCAGTGCTGGAATTCACCTCTAGGGTGAGAGCCTCAAGAGACTTTTCATAGTCCTTCTTTCCACTAAGATCCTTGACTTTCTTGTTGGCATCCTCGAAAAGAGTATCAAGCTGATCATTCCTCGATTTGAGAATCGAGATACGCGAGTTGTTGAGTGCGGTGGATTGGTTGCTGATGTGTCAGTCGTGTTTCAATACTGCAACCTGCAGCGACTGCTGGTACAATATTGAGTGACCTACATCTTCCATCCAACCTCTGCCTGTTTCCTCTTCTTCTCGTATTGAGCGTCGATAGCGAGACTCTCTTGCCTAACGATCTTGGCCTGTGGGAATCAGCAGCGTTCTCTGACTCCTTGGGCACAGGAGAGCACGCAGTGCTTGTTGCCATCAATCGATAGATATGTTGAGCAGCTGAACGTACCTTCTCGATAGCAAATTCCTCATCGGCCTTGACTTGGATCTCACGGGCTTTCTCTCGAGCTTCTTGCGAGATGAAAGCGACCTATGATTTAGCTTCCTTTGGAGTATATTCATCTGTGAAAGTGGGCGCACCATCTTGTTCATCTCTGATTGGATCTCCGCATCGTTAAGTGCTCCCGTTCGTGACATCTTGCTCTCTGCTAATGGTTTGTTGGTTGTTAAAGTATGAAGTAGTAGTTGGCGGAGCGAACAGGTCAACCGGTCCGGAACCATTCTTGCGTCAACTGAGATACCTTTGTCTGTGGCACTAGATTGGGTACCATATCATCCATGTCTGGGGGGTTTATACCTCTTCCTGGTTCACAAGCAATACCAGATCAGACAGATGGAGGCGATCAAAAGCCGGAAATAGGTCCAGAGCCTTTGCTCAGACTCACAACAAGGCAAGAGGGGAGATTGAGGGAGCATCTCGATGGGAGATTGACTGATCTTGAGCGGGATTCCAAGACTCAGTGAGTATCGACTCTGGCTTCTCCGATTTACAGCTGATCATGCAGTGGCTTTATATCTCTAGAAGCACTTTTGTCTCGACTGCGACCAATACTGAGGCTGATACTTCAAATACCTCCCGTGGAACCATGGTCGTCACTGCGAACGTCATACCTGCTCGCCTTCACCGGGTCCATGATCAATTACATTACGTCCTTACCACTTTTGACTCATGGAAGTGCGGGGAATCACGAAGAACAAGCGGGACAAGTGATGCAGGATACGATTGATTACCTGAATGAAGTTGATAACGCTTGGAGAACGGTATTAAGGGGAAATGCTTGGGTTGTCGATCCATCTTCACCAGAGTTCGGGAGGGCAGTGAGGGTGACCTACGCCGGTACTGTTGGTCAGACGGAACGGTGATTTTGAGTTATTGAGGGCAGGGAGAGAAGGCTGATAGTAGAATCCGGTTGCGATCAATAGTCATCACTGGACGAGCAAAAGTACTGGCCTGGGCAAGAAGTTATGGATCATTCCCAGGTGCTGCTCTAGGTAGTAATGGTGCTCAAACGCCTACTAGGGCTAGTATACAAGCTGGAGACTGGGAAACGGAAATCATGGGAATGTGGAATGGGATTCTTGATTCGCTATCTAGAGCAGAAGGGGATGAAGAAGGGGACGAACTTGATCCTGAGGAATCGAGCTGAGTTAATTGTATTGTATTCATAATTCATCATTCATTCGATTCGTGTAGTATAGGTATGGCTACAACAAGCAAGCATTTTGGTCTGGCGATATTTTCACGTTGATAGATTCACAATGTCATTCGTCATCCGTCTTGATCGATCATGGTGACTGAGGCGCTCTTGCCATCCTGTCCTTCAAGACGGCGGATAACTCCTGCCAGGCTCCGGCTACTCTACACATTACCTTCATCCTCACCTGCCCTCCATCTATTGCCCTTCCTACCAATTTAAGTAGTTTGACACTGCTGCTTCGTTCCCCTGCACCAAAGACGAATTCTCCTTTCCATTCTTCATCATCCCTCTTCCTCTGACCCCTTTTCAGAGCTGGGTCAAGGCGAGCCACAAATAAAGTGAATTCGGTCGCCTGAATGACTTTTCGCACTTCTTGATCGAGCAAGTCGTATTTCGAGGGCTCGAACGGGTTGAGGGCAGCGGCGGAAACCAGGAATGAGGATGCTGACATCCTAGATGATGGACGCGAGGGGGTTGGAGTCGTTGATCGGAACGAAGATGGAGGGTTCCGACCAAGTGTACGTCTAGGTTCACTTCGTACTCCTGGTCCGAGGGTCGCGCCATAAGATGTCGAGCGTGGAGCAAATGAAGGCGTGGTCGACCTCGGTAGAGAGAATGGAACAGATTGACGAGGTCTAGTAGGCGTAAGATAAGAGTCTGGACCTAGTGTCTGTCTCCGCGAAGTTCCTGTCATGAGGTTCTCGTGTGAATTAGAGGAAGTGAAGGAGGGCACGACCAATTCCGATCGCGTACCGGTAGGAGGGGGACTTCGAACAGGAATGCGGCTTCCAGGAACCGAGATGCGTGACCCGGAAGTGACGGAGCTAGAGCTAGGAGTTGGACTGCGTGGCGCAGGAGGTCGCGGGCCCAATGTGCTCAGTCGACGGCTTGATGGGGTCTGGAACATAGGAGGAATGTTCGGTACAGGCGGAGGACGGGTACCGACGTCCCACCGGGGCTTTTCGCCAGTCGTAGTCTGCGAAACAATCGATGACTGTCTTCTTATGGTCCTGTTCATCTCTGCGACTGGGCTCCGGGATCCGGTACGTGACAGTGCAGGTTTCGATTGACCCGTCGCAGTATCCGGACCGAGATGTCCATTAGAGGCACCGCCAAAGTAGTCGTCCTGCCGTGTTGGCGCTGGAACTGTGTCTTGCAGCATCTCCACAGCTCCACCGTCATGGTTTCTGGCTTCACGGAATCTCGCATCGAACTGTTGTAGCTGTCGTGAAAGGTCCGCCCAGCTTGATTGCATTTCTCCCAATCTGCTCCGTCAGCTCCTATCGAGTGGTCATGCTGGTCCGTCATACCGGCGTAGAGCTTCTCCATTCTGTGTAGACCGCTCCAGGACACCTTTTTTGAGCATCTTTAGGATCTTTGTAACGCTCGGCACGTATGTTCTGACGTTCAGCTTGACTACCTGATGGATCGGCTAGCTCAGCTTACGTCTTCATAGACTCGTGACTCGCATACATCTTCTCCATGGCTGAGCTCTGTACGGTTTGACCTTGAGCAGCGTCTAGCATGATCTATCACAGTCAGTCTCCACCTGCGCAGGTGTAGGTGGACCCACAGTACAATCCGTCAAACTCTTTTGGAGAGGTGCCATCATAGCTTCAGCCTGTTCTGCCGTCCTGCCATCAGATGTGTCTATGCGAGCGACTTACGTTCTGAACCGAATCAACCAACCATCCTCTTTCAATTCCTCCTTCAGCAGAGCACGCGCTCTGATGAGTTTCTCCCATTTCTCCTGCAATTCGTCCAGATCCTCTTCTGCTCCCGCCTCGACTCCTTTGCTTGACCGTGTAGGGTAAAGCAGTGGGGATATTCGATTCTCCGTAGAGGTCACAGCCGCATCAAGGCGAGATACAAGCTTGTCAGTGGACGCGACCGACCCATCGTGTCGATTTAAAGTAGAGTGACGGACCTCCTCGATCTCTACTGATCAGCGGGGTTGCGGTAGACAGGAGCAATACTCACCGTAGATAGACCCAGACAGAGAAGATATTTCTCTCAGCAGAATGTCGATATCCTCCGAAACACCATCCTCTTGACCAGCCGAACGCAGCGACAATCCGTTAACGAGTTCCGGAAGCTCATCTGGTTTGTCCATAGTGTGAGGCTATTTCAGAAGGCAGCCTGATGAGACCCACTAAGAACGCCAACTCTTCCTCAGACTATGAGTAGCAAGATGGTCACTTCTTGTTATGATATGTTTGCATCAATAATTCCAAACCCCTTTGTATCCCTAACCCAGACACACCTTGGAACCGTCAAGACGATTCACCTCCACTCTGGTGAGATAATGACGTGTCTATTTCGGGTGTAAGATGATTAGTAGTGTTAACTGTTACCTCTTCCGGTTAAAAGACAGGCGTTATAAGGTTAGCGTTGGTCAGGCACGTGGTCTCTTTAGCCTGGCCCTGGACCTAGCAATGAGCATGGCACTACACTTATAGTCGCTCGACTCTAGCTACTACTCTACTATACTTTCACACTTCACCATGTCGCAGTCATCGTCTTCATGGAATGACTTACTCTCCGAGCTCAATAATGATGTCTCGAGGGAACAACCATCCGATGTAGTTCAGTGGGGAGCAGACTGGTTCCAAGCGCGACTTCGAAAGGACGTGAGTGAACAAGACTGGGTAAGGGCATATGATGCTGACAGTAGCGTATCTCCAAATCACCAGTAGCTCCCACCAAGCGTGGACCACCTGGCAATATCGCCTTCAACACCCCCGGTATCCAATCGATGCACGCCCACGCACCAGCACCCTCTCCTTTCTCCGAGTCCGGACCTTCCGAGTCTCCTTTCGGTGGACCCCGACGGGCGACTGCACCTGCTGGTGGACCACCATCGGGCTCTGGAAACCATTCCGGATCCAATTTGGCAGGTACACCACTTTTCGCTTCCCCCTTTGCGGCTCCACCTATCGCCCCTCCCATTACCGGGGTCGAGTCATCTCCATTCAGCGGTGACGCACCTATCTTTGATGACTCGCCTTTCGGTCAAATGGAGCAACATCACGATGAGCCCAATGTCCCATCTTATGCTCTAGGAAGAAGGACTTCGGTTTCTGCCGAATCGCTCGTCCCTGCCAATCAACGATCTATGGCCCCCACGTCTGGTCTCGGTACAACCCTGGAGGAAGATGAGGAAACACCCAATCAACCTTCTATGCCTGTTTTCCCTAAATCCGAAGAACAGCTCCACCGAATCAAGACTGCCATCCAGCCCAACTTTTTGTTCCGAAGCTTGACAGAAGAGCAGGAAGCAGATGTTCTCGCAGCCATGAAAGAGGTCAACATTGGAGCAGGAGAAATGATTATTGAGCAGGGAGCCGCTGGAGACTACTTCTATGTGGTCGAGAGTGGAGAATTGGACGTCTTTGTCAAAAGAGAGGGTCAGGTCATTGAGGAGACCAGTGGAGACAGGGCACTGTTGGGCAAAAAGGTTGCAACCTGTGTCGAGGGCAACTCGTTTGGTGAACTCGCCTTGATGCACAAGTGAGTCCAGCCCACCGGTTCGATGTGTCAGTGCTGACAAGCAGTGCTCCTCGAGCAGCATCCATTCTGTCCAAGACCCCTTGTACCCTCTGGGCTCTTGACCGAGTTTCGTTCCGAACTATCCTCCTTGATGTAAGTCTCACCCTAAGCCTCCAGTAAGGCGCTGACAAGCAGCACACCTCCCGGAAAAGACGACTATATGAGTCCTTCCTTTCCGAGGTCCCCATTCTCTCCTCCCTCCAACCCCAAGAGCGAGCCAAGATCGCCGATGTTCTGGAGTCCAGGACGTTTGTTGAAGGAGAAGACGTTATTAGAGAGGGCGATGCAGGAGAGGAATTTTTCCTCATCGAGAGCGGCACAGCTTCAGCCATCAAGGGTAATGATACCGTTGTAAAGCAATACGTCAAGGGAGATTACTTTGGAGGTTAGTCCCGTCTTGTTTCTCTCACAGCAAGGGCAAATGCTGATGTCCAGAATTGGCATTACTTAATCGTCAATCCCGAGCTGCATCCGTTCGAGCTACCTCAGACAAATTGGTAGTCGCTACTCTTGGTGAACAGGCTTTCACACGTCTACTGGGACCCGTCAAGAATATCATGGCTAGGTCTGTTGGCGAGAGGTACGGGTTTGCGGGAAGTAGATGATTTTGCTGTGGATTAGAGTATCTGGTCGTGGTAAAGAAGCAGGCAGTACGATGATTCGTACCCTGATATGTATTGATTGTATCGTGACATGTTTCATCTTCTTCGTATCTAGCCCGTACAAATTCACACTGCGAACAGGACGCGTATTGCAAGGGCCGACAAAGGACAAAGTGGAGGTAACCCAGAGGCAAATCAACTTAAGCCCTCCTACTCCTTCATCTCCCACTCTTGCCTGTCAAACAGCTCAATGCTTACGCGCTATACATAATGTATCATCTTCTGAAGGGTCTACATGCCCATTTAACGAGAAAAGATGAGTATTCAGTAGTCATCATCGGTCTCGATAATGTGAGCTTATTCCCCTTGTCCTTTGTCCACAAGCGCTAACGTGTAGGCTGGTAAAACGGTATTGCGCCCATCATGAGCTTGGTAGATTGGTAGGCTGACTACTAGACGATGCTAGAAAAGATCAAGACTCTGTACAACCCCACTCCGGGGATGGCACCCGAGAAGATTGGACCTACCGTCGGGCAAAATAGTCAGTCCCACCCTCAATTCCGGTGAATTGGCCTAACGACGTAGTCGGAAAGATCAATCTTCCATCAACGACCCTGCATTTCTTCGATTTAGGAGGACAGAGGGATATCAGGTCAATTTGGCCGAAATACTACGATGAATGTCATGCGGTCGTATTCGTCCTTGATGCCTGTGATCAAGCTCGTTTAAGTGAAGGATGGGAAGTCTTTGGCATGTCATGTTTCTTCTTTTCCCGTGAGGAGGCCTCTGACAGTTCAGATGAAGTCCTCAACTCCCCACGACTGCTCAATCTACCTTTACTATTACTGGCGAACAAACAAGATTCGCCCACATCACTTTCAATACAAGAAATAAGAGAATCCTTCGATGCATGGACAAGAGCTCATCCAGAGCGTCGGCGAGCCGCACTAGAACCTGATAACGAGGAGGGGAGCTCGGATATAGAGGTGGACCGCAAAGGAAAAGCAAAAGAGGTCGAGAGTGCAGATGGATGGGATAACGATGGAGCTGTCGAGGAGAGGATGGCTAGTTTAGATGTTCTTGGAGTTTCTGCTCTTGAAGGGTAAGAAGCTTCTGAATTAGAGCCTGCTGGTCGAAACTGCTGACTTGAAGAACGGGTGTCCGAGAGGCAATCAACTGGTTATACATACGTGTACAGAATGCTAGGAAAATGTATGTCCACCGTGCTGGAAAAGGCTGACGAACAGAGAAGATAGGTATTGATGATAGAGTGATGAAATACTGAATAATGACTGCTATCTGGCTTCATCGCCAATTCGACGACAGACCGATCTGACACATAAGGATCCCACTTGACCAAGACTCTCCTGCCACAACTTCTTTGAGCCCTCTGCTGCTTGCTCAACATCACTGGCAATATATCATCGGGCTGACACAGGGTGGGCGTAGCTTACTTCTCTTGGGACGATCATTTCCTGCGGATGTCCCATGAGCGAAGCTCACCCTCTTGATACCCGAATTGGCAGCTCCCTCCTCGTTTTTCGCAGTCCTAGAAGCACCTCTTGGAAGACGAGTTGCGGCAAAATCATTCTCAGCCCGCCCGACGGAGGGCCCGGTGGTTTCGGCTGACTGCGAATCTGTAGCGCTGTGGGCAGCGGAGGTGTTGCTTCTGCGTATCAAGCTCGTGGTCGAGACTTCGGAGCTATAACGTCGATCCCACTTGCTCCTTATCGAGTGAGGCTTCGTGAAGGTTCTCTGCTGAGATGGATAGAGGGGCGATTGACCGCCGGGAGTACGTGAGATGTCTTCGCCTCGACTCGCGTTATACAGCGACGATGGGATACCTGAACTTTGTCGCCTAAGCCTCGAAGACGATGCTTCAATCCTCGATAGTCCACGATCATCCTCTACAATCGAAGTCTGTCTCCGGCGATGGACTCTTCGTCCTTCCCATGTCGGAGTCTCGTGACGCGAGCGTCGACATGCTCGATCTCGATCGTACTGTGAACCCGCAGATGTCCTGTCGTTATCCCATCGACTCTCCAAGGATTCATTCCATCGTCGTCTACAATCTGATACCTGGTTTTGCATTCTCTCAAATTTCTTCTCGAGACGATACATGAGCGATCCCTCTTCCGATTCAAGCCTGCTTAACTCGTTCAAGATCCAACCGATGGTCCGTTCAGGATATGGCAGGTCAACACGGGTAGAAGTCCGATTGTCGTTTACACCAAATCTCCGAGTCTGAGTGCGCGGAGGTCGGCTGGATTGTCTGAGTTTGGATGGGTAAGACGACATCGTTCTCTGGGGATCTTGACTTGTAGACTATCAGGGGAATTGTGGTGCGACAGGCTAATAGGTTCAATGGGAATCATGTACAGGACGCCAAGAAACGAAGACCACATAAGCTTTCAAGTGCTTCAATGCCAAAAGTGGAATCGATGATGAAAGGAGATTCAGCTCCAAATCTGGATAAGTCGTCATGTCAGCGAACTTGGAGCAGAGGATTTGAAGGGGGTGCAAAACAAAGGGCTGATTGACGACTATGAGACGAGGAGACTAAGAATAAAGGATGACAGCTCGCATCCTCTGCATCTTCAAGGCAAGAGTGAGTTGATACAGTATCTCCTATGCATTGCCAGCGTCCTACAAATCTAGAAACGTCCGTCCACTGATGTCAACCTATACCTTGTAAGGAGTAGGCGAGTGGTGATCAGGCTGAATACCCAACAACAACTCCTCAAACTCTCCTACACCTGGAAGCTCGTAGCCGTCTCCCTTTTTGAATTCGGCAGACCAGCTCGTGATCTTTTTGGCGAGGTTGTCTGGCTTGAAACCGAAGAAATCGTATAATGTACCTGCAGGAGCACTCATACCGAAGGTATGCATGTGAGCACCTGCATGAGCGTATCGTGCCCAACCTAATGATCCCCATGCTTCAATGGCAACAACCAATGACGTCGATGGTAGAACTGATCGCTTGTACTCTTTAGGCTGCCTGTCGAAGTGTTCCTGAGATGGCATCGAAACGACTCGAACTCGGTTGGAATCCTTTTCGAGAAGTTTGGCAACTTCGATGGCCCGGGAGACTTCGGCTCCAGTGGCGATGAGAGTAATCTGAGGGTTCTCGGAACCGTAGACTGGGTAGGCACCTTTCGAGACTTTATTACGGTCGGTACCCTCTAGCAGTGGCACTGCTTGACGAGAAAGAGCGAAAAGAGATGGGTGGTCGGCATCTTTGAGAGCGAGGAGCCAAGCTCCCAAAGTCTCCTCTGCATCGGCAGGTCGGACGAAGTTGAGTCCTGGTAGACCTCGATAGAAGTGTGCGAGGGCGATAGGTTGGTGAGTAGGTCCATCCTCTCCGATACCAATAGCATCGTGGGTGGCGATACCAATAAATCTCAAACCCTGCAGGGCGGACATTCGAGCGGCGGGTGCTGCGTATAGCCAGAACATGAAGAATGTCGACATGATCGGGATCGTCATACCCTTTTGGAAAGCAGCGAGACCGTTACCGATAGCGACCATGGCGTGTTCTCGAATACCAAATCGGATCTGTCGACCAGAGTATTCACCGAGTCCACCTGCTGGGTTCTGGAATTCAACTTGATCCTTGAAGTTGACAAATGTCGATTCGAGTAGATCGGCAGAACCAGCTACGAAAGTCTTGTCTTTGGGTACTAAAGCTTGAACGGCGATACCGGATGCCTTTCGTGTGGGGATGGCTTCTTTAGGTAATTGATCCTTGGATGGTAGATCCTTCTCCCATCCTTCCCGTAGTTTACCCTCCATTCGCCTCTTCAGATCGGAAGCCTCCTCTGGGAACTTCCTTTCGTACTCGGCAAACAGCTTGTTCCACTTGTCCTCGGCTTCTTGGCCTTGGGGAACACAGTCTTTGAAGTACTCGTAACATTCCTTGGGAACGACAAACTTGTCGTCAGGGTGGAAACCGAGCTGTGTCTTGACATAGGCAACATCGTCGTCTCCGAGGGCGGCACCGTGGACCTTACCGGTAGCTTGGTTCTTGGATCCAATACCGATGATGGTTCGGATGTTGAGCATTGTAGGCTTTCCTTTGACCTTCTTGGCCTCGGCGAATGCCTCGACGATTGCGTTTAGCTGCTGATTAGCCAGGCTAGACTTGTCAAGGGTAAAGTAGCTTACATCATTGGATCCGTCGTACACATCGATTACGTGCCAGTTCTGAGCTTTGAATTTGGCGGAAGTGTCATCAGTGAAACATGAGTCGATGGACCCATCAACAGTGACATTGTTGTTGTCGTAGATCAAGATCAAATTGTCGAGACCCCAATGTCCAGCGAGAGAGATTGCTGCCCAGTCAGTGGTTGAACCGCTCAAGCTGGAAACCCGACTCACCCTCCATACCGACACCCTCTTGAATACAACCATCACCAGTCATTGCCCAGATCTTGTTGTCAACGATTGGAAATCCATCTTTGTTGTATTGTGCGCCGAGCTGTTTGCCAGCTACGGCCAATCCAACGGCATTGGCAATGCCCTGACCAAGAGGACCGGTCGTGACTTCAATACCGGGGAACTCAATCTCGGGGTGGCCGGCTGCCATAGTGTGATGGATTGGAGCGTGGTAATTTCTGACTTGGTCCAGTGTCCACTCGGGATAGCCAGAGAAATGGAGCATGATGTACTGAAGGAGACAGGCGTGGCCGACGGATAGGACGAATCCTGCTTGTCAGCTACCTTTCTTGGGCGGTTGGAGATCATCTCACGATCACGACCGAACCAGTCTGCGTTTTTTGGGTTGTACTGCATGTGATATCGCCATAGAGCAATACCGATAGTAGCAGCCCCCATGACAGTTCCGGGATGTCCACCTTTGTACTGCTTGATCAGCTACACTCGGAGAACTACGTGAACAATCTCACTTGCTGGCATAGATCGGCAGCGAGACATCGGATAGTGTTGAGTACTAGCTTTTCCTCGCCAGCAGAAGAGACACCAGCAGGGACTTTAGCTTGCTTGTTGAGGCCAGCACCATGGCCGGAAAGGTCTTCAGTGGCAGCGACGGAAGGAGCCATTATGAATCGATCAGTCTAGAAATTGGTACAGTGGGGAGAAAAAAACAAGAGACTTTGCCAGGGATCTACGACTTTTATAGTACAGGCTGTCGCGTTGGCTGTACCGAGCCCGAGCTGTACTATCTGGTGACATATCCCGCCGAAAGATCAAGATTCTTTGAGTTCGGGCCGAAGAGGGGTTCTGCGGATCAATGTGAGTGCGGTTAAACCTCTGGAGACTCCATATGGTTTATCATTTACCGGTTATCATTTTCCGATACACACCGGAAGTATTCTTGATTCCTAACTCCCGTTGCGGAATGCCGGATATTAAAGAGAAGGAATGTTTAAAGTATAGTCAAGCAGTGAAAGCGCAAACACGCGACTGATTTTGCCACAACAGACAGCAACTTGATCTGTCAACAACTTGCACTACACCATGGCATTCGGTACTCCCGTCAAGAAGGAATACGATGATGAAGATGACGGATTCAAGGGGCCGATCGGAACTCCTGCCCCGCACCGTGCGCGAGTCAACGTTCTGGAGAGTCAATTGAGCGAATTGGTCCGAGATAAACAACATTTGGAGAAGCGAAACAAGGCGGATTTAAGTAAATTCTACAACGATTTGGATCAAGTCAAGAAGGAAATGGAGAAGTACAAGCTGGAATCAAAAATGAAAGAGAGAGAATTGGTCAGATGTAAAGCGGAAGGAGATGGAATGAGAGAGGAGGTCAGCTGAATCTACTGTCTGACTCGCGATGAAAGCTGACAGGCAGCTCAATCTGTACTCTGCTGTACAGCAGCAGAAAGCTGTGCTGGCTCTGGCTCAAGAGCAGATGCAGATAGTCGAGCTTGAGAGACGGCTAGTACAGGCTGAAGCCGAGAAAGGTGTGTTGATCACGAACGAGTGGTGCTGACGCCAGTTATGCGAGACCATCGAATCTCGCTTTTCAAGGCAAGGGAGGCAGAGGTCACGGGAGAGTTGGAAGAGAAGGACGCAAGGCTGGACGAGCTAGAGGTCAGCTGTCCTGGTAGCTCCCTATCAGCAACTGACTTTCAGGCGGAATTAGGGAGAGCCAACACCTCGGCTGGACATCAATCCGCTTCTGACCGCAAAGCCCGCGTGGCTCTCCAAGCCAAGGTTGATAAACTCGAAGCCAAGATCCAGACCATGTCAGCAGCTGAGAAGGACCTCCGTCAAGAGCTTGACTTGCTGCTCAAGTCTGAAAAGACGAATGATAACTCAGTCAGTCCTTCCCTATTAGGTACAATCACTAGGCTGACGATACAGTCTGACAAAGAGAAACGTCAATTACATGTAGCTCTCAAAACCGCAAAGTCTGAACTCGCTACCAAAGCTGAGGAACTTGGTGATCTTCAGGAAGAGATGACCAATCTCAAAGAGAGCAGCAAGGAGCGTGAGAAAACCCTGAAGCAGAAATTGAAGGAAGTCACCCTCGAGAAGGACCGTCTAGCCGGTCTAGAGGTGGGTTGTTTCAGTCAATCTTCTTCGACGACGCTGATCAGCAGGACGAGCTAGACGCTATGAAGACTTCCGCTCGAATGCGTTCAGTCAGTCAAAGTGTTCAGCCTGAAGACATCCCTTCGCCTAAGAAGCAGAAGACTGCAGCTGTGAAAAGCAAGGAGAAGGTTAGGAAACAACCCAGTATCGTCGAAGAGGCAGAGGTAGAGTCGGATGAAGAGGAACCAGTTGTCGAGAAGCCAAAGAAGAAAGCTGCTGCCAAACCTACCCCGGAGAAGAAGGCCAAGGAGAACAAGCCGGTCGCTCCTAGAGTTACGGTTCGCAAAGTAAGTCAGACTCGCCTTTCCGCTAGAGCCGGATACTGATAGAAAGGCTACTCCCATTGACGAGGAATCCGATAATGGCGAAGATTACGATGTCCCTGCACCAAAGAAGAAAGCTCGAACTCCAGCACGAAGTGTCAGTCCTCAGCCGCCCGTCAAAATCGCCAAGCCATTGGGCGAGGCAAACGATAATCTAGCAATGGACGATGATAGGAGAGTCGAGGAGCCATTCAAAGTCATGAAGCCTTTGGTTGTCAAGAAGAAATCCAAGACTACTTTAGTGGACGATGATGAGGATGCTGCGCCAGAAAAGAAGAAGAAGAGAAAGTTGTTGGGCGTACAACCTGCTTTCCAGTGGGATTCAATCATGAATGTAAGTCACCTGCTGTTTGGTAAGATACTGCTGATGTGTAGTCTGGAGATGGTGTGATCCCTTCTACGCTGTCACCACTGAAACCAACCGCTGCGAAGACGGGCTCGATTCCCAGGATCGGTTTTGGTAGTGCAGCTTCATCCAGGGGTCTATCGCGATTCCTGTAGGGCTGAGGGAGTTCGCAATTCTGATTATGTTAATATAATATCTTATCATGCCATGCAAACTAGTGTAACGCGGCTTCTACGTTCTTTCAGATAAAGATTTGCATGATGGGAGTAAAAATACAGCAGTTTGCGATTCTGTTGACAACGACAGACATTAGCCATGAAATTGGAATCTTTCGCGCAACCGTTTGCCCCAGATGAACATCTGCCATGTCAGTCTCGTTCCGATGAAGCATATTTCACGTGAAGGGAATTGGCAACTTACCACGACGGGTGCAGGGACAGCAACCAGTGCGACCAGTGCTAGTAAGGTACAGCCCCACCCCCAGCCGAGGGCAGAAAACATATCAGGTGCGAAAATGGGTAATATACAAGCGAGAACTGAGCGGAGCTGAGCGTGAGCACACCTTCTTGAAGGAAAGAAAGAAAGAAGGCAGCTTACCGCAGTTGCTGCCGCTGTTCCAGCCGCTGAATAGGGCATGAAAGCATCTACTATGCTATACTATCAGCGGCATACTCGGGCCATTTGCAAAATATATGGACTGACAAGTTCTGAATCGAGTTGAAGGCCAACGTCAAGCCAAATAGGAGGATGGCAGAACCGATCTGCGGTCCTATCCAGTGTGTTTGAGCATCCGCCGTCCAGCCTAGAATGAACATGCCGATTGGACAAATTATCATTCCGATCTGTGTCAGAACGAGCTTTCTTGTCAGCTTTTGCTCGCGGAGGAGAGGAAAACATACTCGATACTCTGGCTGACCATGGTCTCCTTTTTGTCTGCTCAGGCGTTTGTAAATTCTATCTTGGTATAATGCTGCGACTGCTGCTGCGCCTAGAGCACCGATCCCTTGACCGTCAGATATGGTCATGTCGGTGATTAGGGGACTTACCCAGTCCAACGTATGACAAGGATAGTGTGCCCCTTGACCATTGGTATGAAAATAGTTCAGGCCGATTAAATGGTGAACCACCAAACATCAAGGGTATAGTAACGAGGCAGAGGTAGATGATACCTGTTCATAAGCCTGAGCACATTTTTCGGTGGCACATACCGTAGATATAAGAGTAATAGGCCGAGAAAAGGAAACAGACGGGATTGGTGAATAACAACCGTGGGGGCCTACTAAATGCTCTGCCGAATACTTGTTTCGCCTCCGCTGTAGAGACCATCGCGGACATCCATCCGAAATTGTGTAGGATCCGACTAGGTGAAATCTTTTCTTGCCAGCTGTGAGCATCTGATATTGGATGTGTGATTTGGTATTTCAATTTTTTCTCGATAACCCTTTTGGTGTGTCAATGATGTCACGACTTATGACAGCTCAACCTACGGAGCATACGTTTCTTGAGCCTGCGTTATGAGAAACACAAGATTCAAAGCGGCCATGATTGTAAGAGCATAGAAGAGCCACCTCCATCCTCCAAAGAGAATCCAATAGCCCAGCATACTCCCCATCACAGGACCGGCCTGTCTTATCAGATATGTCGGACGAGTGCGCTTACCATAGGTCCCAGAGCGTAAATGCTGATTGGCCGACCTCGCTCGTCAGGCTTGAACATCTGTATCGTAAGCGGGCAGTCGTGTGAAATCTAAATCTGGCGAGAACTCACGTCGGCACAAGTTGCTACTCCTAGTGCAGGACCGACTGAGCTCCACATCCCGGCGAAACTTACAGGTCAGTCAGGGAAAAGTCGACGTCAGAGAAACTTACAATCGTAATATTATTAGAGTCTGAATACTGACTTGTCAGTCCACTGGCATAGGAAGCGCTGCCATGACTTACTTTGTGGCCAATGCAGTGCCCAGACAGAAGAGAACCATGAGTACCTGACTAACGAGATATGCCGGCTGTCGACCATACAGCTCAGACATTGGAGCGAAGATGAAAGGTCCCGTTCTACCATTTCAGCGTTTCAACTCTTATATTCTGGCAAGAAGCGCACCCCATACCAAGCACATAGATGGAGGTGATGAGTACCCCCACCTTCGCATTCTGTACGCCAAACTCGTCCAATATCTCATGAAATCCAGGAACAGCAATTGAACTGCCACTGGTGGAGATGAAGCCGGTCAAGGCGATCGTCAGGGCTATTCTCCATCGTTTACTATTTGGCCAATTATGTGGATTCTGGGGGGACGACTCAAAGGACGACAGAGCTTTGGCAGCTTCTTTGGCGGATTGAGAGGTTACAGTCGGGCGAAGAGGTGGGAGAGGGATTCCGGTTTTTGGGCTTGAGGCTGAGCCGCCTTTGCTCGTGGAATTCTGAGCGCTTTCAACGTCGTTCATATGGGTATGTTGACCGCGATTTCGACCAATCCTATCTGTCCCGTATGCACATCGAGTCGGACTAGTACTATATACATAGCACGAAGCCGACTCTGCCCGAAATATAGTTGCACTCGATCACTCGGCTCAACTACGGCCGGTTGTCTCCGGTGGAGGGGGGTGTATGTGGCACGCCTGGCTTTTGGAGGATTAGGCACATGGCAGTATCGCACAGTAGAGTGAGAAGTGCAACAATCGTAGTATACTGTATTCAATCAATTCAATCAATAATCAGCATGTCTCGTCGCGCGGATGCACCAGCCGCAGGTCAGCCGGATAACAAGAGGGCACGCACTGATGGGCCTGCCCCAGCCGCTGCTATGAACATTGCCGATATTCGAGCTCGTTTAGCAGCAAACAAAGCTGCTGTTGAAGCAAGACTCGCCGCTGGAAAAGCATCCCCGGCACCGCCATCCTCGTCGACACCTTCTTCATCAGCTACCGCCACAGTACCCGCAGGTCCATCCGCTCTTCCTCCCAAACCTCAAATTGATTCTAGTACGGTCGACAAAATAGCCGCTGCTAAAAAGAGGATTGAAGCCATGACTGCTAGATCCAGTAACCCATACCTTTCCGGATCTGGATCAATGCCAAAGCCCGAAGTTACCAAACCAGCTCCTGGAGCCATGTCGTCTATCGCCCTTCATCCTCTTCTCATGGGTGGTCAACAAGGACAGGAGCAACAGGTGGAAAAGAACGAGAAGAGAGCAATGAGGGATCGATACAAGCCAATGGCACCCAAATTCTCTTCTGTCAAAGCCAACGTCGGAGCAGCACCATCGTCCTCATCAGGTGGTCCAGCTCCGGTATCTTCAGCCGTCATCAACCCTTACGCTTCAAGCTCGACTGCCACTCCAGCCGCCGATGAGCCAACCGCACCTGCTCGGCGATCCCGAAAGATGAACTTCGCACCACAGGGCAAGTACATCGAACAGGGAGATCAGCTTAGAAAGGACGCAAAGATGGAGGCTTTGAAGCAGAGGATTATAGCCCAAAGTAAGAAAGCGGGTCTGGACAACGAATTCGATACTTTGGAAAGGAGTTTAAAGGTAAGTTTAGTCTTACAAGGCATCAGAAGTATACTGACGAGTAGCGAGAGAAACCTCCAGTCGTAGAGTGGTGGGACGAAGCGATCTTACCTGATGGTTCGACCTATGATGTTATCGAGGAAGCAGTCAAGTGGATCATCACCAACCCGAGTGAATCCATGGTAACACATCTGGTCCAACATCCTATTCCCATTCCGGCACCTGGCGACAAGAAGCAGGACGAGAGGGGATTGATGTTGACAAAGAAGGAACAGAAAAAGATGCGTCGACAGAGGCGTAAAGCCGAGCTTGAGGATAAAAGGGACAGGCAGAAGATGGGTCTCTTGCCTCCCGATGCTCCAAAGGGTATGTCCTAAAGTTCCGCGAGTTCCAAGGCGTCGCTGACATTTCTAGTGTCGTTGGCCAATCTCATGAAGGTCCTGACGTCCAATGCCGTCCAGGATCCGACCAAGGTCGAGGCCAAGGTTCGAAAAGAAGTCACTGCCCGAGCCAACAAACACGAGGACGACAATGAAGCCAGAAAATTGACGGTCGAGCAGAGACAGGAGAAGGAGTATCAGAAGATGCTCGCAAAGGAGAGACAGGCTGTCTTTGCTGCTGTATACAAGTGAGTGACTTTCTTTGACCCCAGAACAGCACACTGACGCCCAGGATCAAATACCTAACAAACGGCCGACATAGATTCAAGGTTCGAGAAACGGCCAAGAAAGACCACCTGTCTGGAGTTTGTATATTCAATCCCAATTTCGCCCTTGTTCTGGTCGAAGGAGTTGACAAGGGAATCAAGCACTACAAACAATTACTACTCAACCGAATCGACTGGACAGAACAAGCACGACCACTTGCCGAGGGGGAAGGAGAAGACGAAGATGAGGATGCGGATGCGGGGGATAAAGCGGCCGAGAACGGTGATAGTCCTGATATGGCCGAGAACAAGTGCGAGCTCATCTGGGAGGGTGAAGTGCAAGAGAGAACGTTTAAGCAGTTTAGGGCGAGGCACTCTGAGAGCGACACGAGTGCTAAAGAGTGGTTGACGCCCAAGTGGGAAGGCATGTGGGATCTGGCCAAGCGATGGGTCTGGAAAGGGGAGGATCTTTAGTTGTCAGGCCAATAATTCACACTGTATGCACAGGCAGACCGACATGTACACCCTCCTTCCCAATAGGTTTTCTGGTCTGCATCAGTGTCTGTGCATCGAATCGACAGTTGGCCCGACAGATATCCGGTTGCATTTCCCCGCGCTTCGCGAGTCAGCTCAACGGGATTATCGATAAATCCTCTTATAATCCCGATTCCAGCCCACCTGCTGACCTCCACTTTTGACCTCTCGCTTTCTGTCTGCAACATTTCACAAAAATGAGCACGAGTACCGATAACAGAGATGACTTGGTGATTAGCTCTGACCCAGAGCATCCGGCTAATCTGATCTGCGAGCTCTGCAAGGATTTCTACAAGCTCGGGTGGGTCACTGGAACTGGAGGAGGTGTGTTTGGTGTCACTTGTATCTGTCGACAAGCTGATTGGGCTAGGAATCAGTGTTCGTCACGGCGAGCATGTCTACCTCGCACCATCTGGGGTACAAAAGGAGAGGATAAAGCCTGAACACATCTTCGTGCTACCATTTGCGCAGTCTTCTGTGCCAAAGCCTGGATCTCAGCGTGATTTCTTGAGAATACCTACTCAAGCTGTATGTTGATATGTCACCGGCGACGAAGGGTTTCATGCTGATTGATATACAGGGTCTGAAAGAGTCGGCATGTACCCCACTGTTCTGGAACGCATTCACTATGCGTAATGCCGGAGCTTGTATTCACACCCATTCGCAGCATGCTGGCAAGTCGACTAGCGTTCTTATGAAACGTGGGCTGATCAATGCAGTAATGCTTACCCTCCTACTACCTCGCGACGCTAAATCATTCCGAATATCCCATCAAGAAATGATCAAGGGTGTGCGTATAGGTGGCCATGGCAAGACTCTTCGATTCTTCGATACCCTTGAAGTGCCCATCATTGAGAATACAGCAGATGAGGAGGATTTGACATCCGGGATGGCAGAGGCAATGGAGAAGTACCCTAATGCAGCTGCTATACTGGTCAGGCGGCATGGAGTCTATGTCTGGGGCAAGTCCCTCCTTACTGAGCAGGAGCTGATCGCTAATCGCGTAGGAAACACCTGGGAACAGGCAAAGACACAGGCGGAATGCTTGGACTACTTGTTTGAAATCGCAGTAAAGATGCTTTTGGCAAAGATCCCACTCGAGGGAGACGCATGAGGATATTCGTGGGATGTCGATGTGGAATAGAGCCGATGAGATGGCCTCAGGGCTTGTGGTCACCTAGATAGATGCGAAATTGCTAGTTTTCAGATGGACTCCGCATTGAAACATGTCCGGTTCAGCCCTGCAAGAACCATCGATCACCAGTCGGGTTACATCTCAGCTGCGAATCTCGAAATCTGAGGCACATGTACAATGCATATAGTATCGACCCACAGTATGAAGCAGGCAACAGGCAGAGCAAGCGTTCACTTGGACTCCTCCTTGACCTCCTCCTTGATCCCCGCAGCCCTAGCCATTTTGACAGGGGTCTTTTCGACCACTTCTTCCTCTTTGACATCTTCTAATGCTTCACCCTTGATTTCCGACTTAACTGGTCCGTTCTCAAACTTGTTTCGTAATGTCGTAATGAGTGATTTCCGAACTTCTTTAGCTGTTTGATCTTCTTTTCCTGTATCTTCTAGCGAAGCTCCTTCTCCTCCTACCGCATCGTCGAGCTTGAGTTTGGTAAGACCGATATTTAACATATCCTCCTGTGATTTCATCAGCTTTGTGCCACACGACGTGTTGAACAACGCTTACATCGATAGAATCTTTCGTGATGAACTTGATCACTTCTACTTTCTTTTCCTGACCGATTCGGTACGCTCGATCAGCAGCTTGGCGATCATTATGTGGGTTGAAGTCTTGGTCGTAGATCACAACAACCGATGCGGCCGTCAGATTGATGCCCACTCCTCCTGCCTTGGTCGACAGTAGGAAAACTGTGATTCCCTCATCCTCATTGAATTCGTCCACAAGGCCTTGTCGTTCGTCCGTTTTCGTCTGTCCGTCGAGACGGGTGAACTTGACGCCGAGGTGTTTAAGAGCTACTTGAAGGATATCGAGGACCATTGTGAACTGCTGGTCAGCTGGACAATCCAGAGTGCATGGAGGGAGGCGTACCTGAGAGAATAGCAGCATCCGCTTATTTTCGGCTTTACACTGGTCTATCCATTTGATCATCGCCGTTACTTTTCCAGCCTCCAAAAAGACCTTTTCATTCAGAGCGAACTTCCGGATTTGCTATGAGGTCAGTCTATTGTGCTGCAAGCAAACGCAGGGAAAGACATACAGTATAATCGGACTCGACACAGAAGTGGTGAAGCTCGGCATCACTCATGACCTCCAGATCCTCTACTACGAAGTCGAAATTCGAGTCGCACCACGTAGGAGTATTGAGACATTCCTTGGCAATTGCCTTGATCTTCTTGTCGTCATAAAGTCGTCTGAACAACAGTGGATGGCTCGCGGCTTTTCTGAGATCCATGATAATATGTGTCGAGTTACCAGCTTGACTCTTCTTTTCGTCCTTTTTGCCCTTCTTTGGCTTGCCTTTCGCAGTGGTATCTTCATCATCGGCAGCAGCTGCTTCAAGCGCATCGTCATTGAGCTCTTCTAGGACTTTCTTGGATCTATTCATTGTTTCGCGATATAGCTTGGCTTGAATGGGCGTCATGTCGCAATGTTCAGATGTTTCAATTTTGGGCGGTAAGGAAAGGACAGCGGCCTTCCGACGGCGGAGAACGAAGGGAGTAAGAAGGACACGAGCCCGGGAGACACGTTGTTGCGCGAGGAGATTGACTTGATTGGACGATTTGAACATTGCCCGAAGGTAGCTTTCAGCATCGGCAAACACGTCCTTGTGGATGAAGACTAGCAGTGACTGGAATATCAGTGACTGCCTGGATGTATCAGGGATACGTACAATCAATTCCTGAAGATTGTTCTGCAATGGTGTTCCAGTCAACAGGAGACGCCATCGAGGTTTGATGGAGAGCAAGTCGGCGTAAGCTTTCGTTGCGCAATTCTTGAGCTTGTGTCCCTCGTCGTAGATACACGATTGGAAATCGATCTTCTTTCTGAAGAAGCTCAGGTCATCATGCGAGACCATCTGGGTGTAAGAGGCAAGTACGACTTGAAGGTTGCCCGAACGGAATTTCCGTTTCAAGTCGTCACGTAGTGCTGCTCGTTCACCTTGAGTGCCGTAGTAAGAATCGACGTCGATGTCGGGGGCGAACTTGCCAAACTCTCGAATCCAATTCTCCAGTGTTGAAGCGGGCACCAAAATCAGATGAGGTCCTGCATTCCCCCTTTCTTTAAGATGTGAGATGAACGCGATGACTTGGATGGTCTTGCCAAGACCTACACAGTTAGTCAAGCTTCTTGAACAGTGTTGGACATACCCATTTCATCCGCCAAGATACATCCGATCTTCTTGGACCATAGCAAATTCAACCAATTGACACCGAGAAGCTGGTAATCTTTCAAGACCGTCCCCTCGCTTAACGTAGAAGGCTGCTTCTGGATATACATCCCCAGGACCTTCCTTTTACGTTGATCCGTCTCTTTGCGTAGCAGCTCCGAAACCTTGGCGACATCGACCTTGACATCATTTAGGCCATCGGATCGAGGTGTACCGACAACGCTGCCGTTCTGCTGTTTCGAGGCTCCACGCCATATCGCAAGCGCATCGGCTACTTCGCTGGCGATCCGTTCACACACAGTCAGACAGTGATCGATCTGCACATAGCCCTCCATGATTTCTTCGTATTGCTCAAAGAGCTTCATGGAAACTCCACGAGCTTTCGTCAACTTCCGGCGAACTTCATCGACATCGGCATATGGTCGCTGCTTGACGATTATGGCAGCTTGGTCTGCAGAACAAGCTACAGGTCAGCTTGGAATTATTCAATGATAAGAAAACTCACCGATGGTACCTGTCAGCTCTTCGATGGTGTTCTCGTTGAAAGCTTTCAAAGCCGCCTTTTCCGGACGAATGACATCGTCGTTCTTCTTTTTCCTCTTCCTTGGCCCTCCCTCGTCCGACCAGTCCATCTCACTTTCAGCGTCTGACATCTGTCCTTCCGATTCACTGTCAGATCCACGCCTTTTCCTGCTATGTTTGTCTCGCTTATTGTATATGGCGGAGTTCTCGTTCTTTCTCGATTTGACCGGACTGTCGTGCGCTCTGGGGACAGGAACATGCAAGTTCGAGGCAGCCATTGCCGAGTTTAGCGAGGAAGAAGATGTCGACGTTGGTGGATTGGCCAATTTTCTTGCGGCAGCTCGGACGCCTAGACTGACTTTGGCCTTATCATTCGGGTATTGTCGATGGAGTGCCATGATCTCGGACCGCGGAACAGAGGGGAACTGCGTTATAAGTCGAGATATGTAATCATCGACACCTGAATCGCGGGAAGATGCCTGTGATGCTTGGGCAGCGGCGACCAAAGAAGGTGTCTTGGGTCGTGGCACTCCAGGAGAGGAGGTTTCATGTCCACGAGAGGCAGCAGAGCGCGAAGGAGGTGTATCGAAAAGATCAGAGAGTGCTGGTAGTCTTTCACTATCATTCTTATGTGGCTCAGAATTACCATTGCCATTTGCCTTCTCTTCTTTTCGAGCCATCATTGACCGCATGACTCCCTCGGGAGTGCCGTGAATTGCAGAGTTGTTGCTCGGTCGAGAGAGGTTGGACGATGGGATGATCCCGGATCTGACGGGTGGGTATCTCGAGTCGGGAGATGGCATGCCTGGCGATGAGGAGGCTGGGACTAGGACGTTGCGTTCCGGCGATACAGGGTGGCTATGCTGCACTTGATGGGGCGGATTGCGCTTGAGTCTCATGGCAGCAAGCATTTCCTCCTTTACAGGTCAGCTATATATTACGGTGGAGGGCGTAAAGGAGGTCTCACCCTCTTTTCAGGACTGATCTGAGCCGCCGACATGCTGGCTGATCTTTTTGAGCCTTAGGCGAAAGTGATGTATGGTGTAGTATATGTATAGATGGCTATATAGACAGGTTGGACAGTAGACTGTAGTCGTATTGGGTGTAGGCAGTGAACAGAGTAATTGAAGTGAATCACAGAGAGCGGAGATGATTTTCAGACGCGTCTCCGATTTCAAAAGTTCCAATGGGTGGCAGCAAAATATACATCTTAAACAACAAGTCTCAGGGCGAGGTGGAAATATAGAGTACAGATGGCACGAAGCCTGGTCTACTGGAGATGTGGTATATCAAGGACTACATTGTCAGCGATGCGAAGTAGAGTCAGGGGCAGCGTAGACTCACTATGACCCATTCTCTCGACCTTCGTTCTCAGGTACTTTTCTAGTTCCGGGCCATGGGTTTTCGAGGCGCCGATAAGTCCAACGCCCGCACGTCGTTCTCGCCATTCTCCATATTCTTTGTCATTGGCATGTGTTGTCCAGTCTCGGGGTACCATCCCCACCCTCTCGCTAATCTGGATACCCTCGTTGGCGAGACCTTCGACTTTTTCTGGGTTATTCGTCAACAACCTGATTCCTTCTTGTTCCTCTCCTAAACCGAGATCGCGAAGGATCTCAGCTGCTACGTCGTATTTTCGTTCATCGGCCCCGTGGCCCAGCATGAGATTGGCAGTGACTGTGTCGTGTCCGAGATCTTGGAGATTGTACGCTCTGATCTTTTCGAGTAATCCAATGCCTCGACCTTCTTGACGGAGGTATATGACAACTCCTCGTCCAGGGTACTCGCCAAGACTGTGCGAAGTTGCCGTCAGAGAAGGTGAGGGATAGCCCGAGTCAGGCTGAGACGGGGCGACGCTTTCAATTCCAGTGGGTATGGGTTGTGGAAGAGCGATTAGGCGCATAGCTTCATCCAATTGCTCGCCACAGTCGCACCGCATGGAACCGATCGTTTCTCCAGTGAAGCATTCCGAGTGTATGCGAACTAGTGGTGGGACGTCGTCGTCGACATCGTCAACAATCGCTTCCTCCGGTATCGCATCGTGAGCAGGCTGTGGGGTACTAGCATGATCTTCGTTTCCCGGTGCCAGTCGGCCGACATATGCACCTCGTACTACGCGCTCCATATCCGTCTCTCCATCTCTCCATTTCATGTTGAGACTTCGGCTCTTGATCTCCTTTCTTCCCATCGGTGCTTTCGCTCGGACCTCATCTGAAAGCTGTATGGGATCGTAAACTATCGCTAGATGTTCCTTGGTGTCTGAAGAATTGTGGTAGAGGTGCAAAAAGATCTCGCCGTGCGGTGTTGGGACTCGAGTTCGGGCCATACATCGTACTTGCGGTCGTGATGAGCTGGGTTTCGAGGTAGATGTCGATGCAATAGGTTGTGTGTAATAGTTGAAAGAGGGCGAAGCGGCCTTCAGCAGTTGTGACACAGGTGACGGATCCATCGACATCCGTCTTTTCGTTTTATTCGAGTTGATTGGAGATCCGGGAGCACTGAGGCCTGGCTTGGGAATGGGGATGGCTGATGAGCCATTTGCCTGTTGCTCAAGCTTTAGCCGCTCGCTACGTGGAGCTTGCATGCTTTTCATCGGTACCTTTGTGGGATAGCTTGTCCTGCGTGAGGGCGACTTAGGTGCATCCTCGTCGCAAGATGCATAAGCGCCTGGTCGAGCTGATCGTCAATTCATACCTCGTGTGATCGAGTATTAGTACTGACCTGCGCCATGACCTATGTGATGCCTTGTAAGCGGTCCACTGCCAGAAAGGACCGCACTGATCAACAGTGCGTCCATGGGACTCTCCCTTCTAGGCAGCCGCTTTGTATTCGCTTTGTGTGCTTTTGGTTGTGCCGATAATGGTCCCAACGACGACTCGTCTGACGTGAGGAGCGACAAAACATCGAGATCGCCGTTGGTGATTGTATGTGATCCCATCCTGCTAGACGACGATACAGCCGAGGGCATCTCTTGGATAAAGATTCGTTGAGTTGCTTGCGTTCTTCTGCAGTGACTTCTGCTCTGGGTATAGGTACTCTGTCTTTGAGTCAATAAAAGTATGGGTCCACAAGGTTGCCGAAAGTTCTTTAGTCAGCCCACCGGTCAAAGAGTAAGCTGTTTCAGGGTAAAAAGCCCGCGAGCGGATATCTCCGGCTTAGCTGGGACCACGGGCTCAGGCACGCTCTCTTTCAGGTGACATCTCGTTTATATTGATCCTTTGACCCCCAAACTCATCCACGACCATAGAATCTAGAAAACTCCGCATCCCGTCTGATCTGCGCAGATAACCTGGATATCGCCCAGTTAGTAGCAAGGTGGGGGACCACTTGCGAATCCTGTTAGGTGTTGTGGTTCACACCCTTTTTGTGTTTAGCTGGGCGCTCAGGAAGACGTTGACAAAACGTACCATCCGCGCCATGTATGCATCGTTCAAATGAATATACGCTGTATATCGCTTTGCTATAGCAAGCATCCTACATGGGCTGCGTTTTGAACCGTTGTCGTTCCTATTGCCGAGATAAAGCCAAGAGACCCGGTGCAGGAAGTATTGTCCGGTATCATCGTTTGACAATATAACATGGCGGATCAAGGTACTGTCAACCACAACTTTGCTGGACAGTCCTGACATGCAGCAACATCGCTGGCTTACGTGGACACTGAGCTGTCGGCAGACTGCATAGAGTTTTGCCCGTTCGAAGGATACCACCACTTTTTCGTCTGTGGAACGTATCAAGTCCTAGCTCCCGAAGTCGAAACGACTAAGATCAGCTCCGATGAGTTTGACGATGAAGATGTGGGGCAGTCCGGCCCGTCACAGACCCGCCGTACCGGCCGCCTCCTGCTCTTCACCGTGACGGAGGATCAGGACTCATTGTGGGTGGTGAACCAGGAATGGGCTGACGGTTCAGGGTGGAGGTACAGCGAATGACGACCCCCGCGATACTGGATGCGAAATGGCTCGTTTTCTCTTACCATTCGGCGTGTGGGTCTAATGTGACAGGTGTCCTGTTCTGGTAGATGGACATCCTCAAGTTGCAGTCGCAGATGCTATGGGGCATGTGACGCTATACAGTCTGTCCGGCTCACAGGCGCGTCACACAGAGCAGAGCCGAGCTGATTATTAGCTCACTGAAGCCCGGTCGATTGAGGTTGCAGATGAGAAGATTCTATGCTTATCCATCGATTACGCTTCATCTGGGAAATCCTTGATCGTGTCACTCTCTTCTGGATCTCTCGCACATGTCCCGCTGGGAGATGATGATGATGATGAAATACAAACCTTCTCTGCTCACATGTACGAACCCTGGATCACGTCTTTTGATAGAAGCGACGATACTGAAATGACGGTTTGGTCAGGAGGAGATGATTTGGTGTTGAAGAAGTGGGATCTGGAGCAGACGTTCCGACCAAGTCTGGTCAACAAGCAGTATGTCGAAACTTGGAGCGATTGCGCTAAACTGGCTAGATTCGAAGCAGGCGTTACAACTATCGCATTCAGCCCGCATACCCCGAATCTGATGGCTGTCGGCAGGTATGTTACAAATCTGCTTTCAAGCTGATGTTAGCTACGACTGTACCCTCCGGCTGTTTGACTCGCGAAACCCGAAGACCCCCCTATTGCAAATACAGGTTGGAGGTGGGGTATGGCGCACCAAGTTTCACCCTGATCCCTCTCGACGAGCAATATTGCTGGCGACCATGCACGATGGATTCAAGGTCGTGGATTTGTCTGAGCGCTTGTCCATAGGAGACGACTGGGACATGTTGGTCGATGAGGACGCTGTGATTACGACCCGGTTCGATGGACATAATAGCTTGGCCTACGGGGTCGATTGGTGTAGACTGCCTCCACGTGATGGGAAGAGCTTGGTGGTCAGCTGTTCCTTTTATGATCACGCAATGCACCTCTGGCGGGAAAAAGGCTCGTGAAACCTGTATGCATCATGCAATTATATATGTACATTGGTGTTATCTTCTCCGCACAACCTAGCCCTCGACCTTGAAGAAGTTCCTTCCCTTCTTCGGTTTTCGTGTAACGACTACAGCCATACCATCGCCTTGCATTGCCAGAACTGCAGCTTCTTCCATCTGACTCGCTCCTGCTGCCTTCTTTCTGATCGCAATGACCTTCTTCGCGAAAGCGAATCTCTTTTGCGTGGATCCGATGTTTAAATCGTCCGACTCAATACAATGCTTGAATAACTCAAATGGAAGTTGGGCGTATGTCGAGGCGAATTCTGTTTCGGATATCTGTACGGGCAGCGATTTGATAAGGTAGGCATTGCTAGAACCGTCAGCAAAGAACCTCTTTTAGGGACTGAGGTGCTCACACATCCGCTTGTATCCTTGATGACCACTCTCCGTACCTCCCTGCTCCGCCATGTCCTTCCCTTGATCCATCCGACTGGTACGGCAAGGGCTGTAGAGGCGTATTCGACCAATGTGCGAGCCCGACAGCGGTCTCAGCGTTGATGGAATCCCTTAAAACGAGATAAGCGTGATGAGCGAGTTCTGGCATTCCATCAAGCAGGACGGCTGTCGCTAGCACAGCTCGAGCATTTCCCGTGTGGACAAGTTTCTGAGCAGGTCTGTAGAGATGCTGGAGTGCTATATGGACAGACTGAACTGTCAGCCTTATACAAAGTGGAGACAGTCCACTCGCCTCGGCCGTTATAGTCTCGTCATCGAAAGAGAGTTTGATCGATGCTGCAGGCTGAACAGGCATGATTTGGCGAAGCAGGTAGGTTGATCGGGCAAGCACGACTGCCTATCAGCTCCCTCTTTGTAAATCAATTGAAAGACGTACTCCTATGAGCCTTGAGTCCGGTATCGAAAAAGGAAAGGTGGATGTCTGCCCAATTCTGCCCTAGATATCCGACATTGAACACAAAATCCGCCAAACCCAAAGAGTGATTCACTTCAGGACCGTTCATTTCGCTGTATGATCAGCTGAGATCAATTGTCAGTTCTATCTTACGTGTTTTTTGTCATACTGGAGCTTCCACCATTGGACTCGGCATGCTCGCCATTCGCCAAAGGGCTTGAAGCCATGGTTGATCGACGGAGAGCTGCCGCCTTGAGGGATGTAGCCAGCTTCCTAAATCCACCTTATACGTACAATAGATTACAAGCTTTGGTAATGAGGTTTGATAGAAGGTTGCTGAAGTCGACAAGCCTCTCGTTGCCTCGTTGCGCGAGGTGGACAATAGAAGTACAGTTGAATCAAAAAGTCGGATGCCCCTCCACTTTTGACGAACTAATTCTGTCTACTACATTTGTCTCTTTGTACCGCACGCTTTCCCCTGACTGCCATGCACAGGCAGCCTAGGCGATATGCTCGGAGGCCAGCGGAGCCAATCGTCATTCAAACTGGAGACGATGCGCCATCATTGACGATAACGATGTTGGGAGCTGGGCAGGAGGTGGGTAGATCATGTTGTGTGATAGAGCACCGAGGGAAGAAGATTGTTTGTGATGCAGGATGTCATCCTTCTTACCCTGGGCTGGGCTCCCTGCCCTTTGTGGATGAGCTAGATTGGTCCACGGTCGATGCTATTCTGGTCACACAGTAAGTTGATATGGCTGTTTGCAGCTGAACTTAGTTTCCATTATGACCATGCCGCCGGCTTACCGTATATCACCGAGAAGGTCAGCCAACACGCCCTGTGCTGTGACTTTTTGAGCTGATAGTTAGACTAATTTTCGAGACGGGCCTGGGAAAGTCTACATGACTCACGCAACAAAGGCCATCTACGGTCTAACAATGATGGACACTGTCAGAATAAGGTCAGTCAGAACGCAGACAACTCTTGGTCAGCTTCCTAATGGTTGCAGAGATCAAGTATCCGACGACGGAGGAAAGCTGTATGACGAAGCAGACGTCCAGGCTTCCTGGCAGTCCGCTATAGCGGTCGACTACCACCAAGACATCGTTATTTCAGGGGGTTTACGATTTACACCGTACCACGCCGGTCATGTTCTTGGGGCCTCAATGTTCATGATTGAGATTGCCGGACTCAAGATCTTGTATACCGGAGATTACTCGAGGGAAGAGGACAGGCACTTGGTGATGGCGGAGGTTCCACCCGTCAAGCCGGATGTCATGATTTGCGAGAGTACATTTGGGGTTCACACATGGCCAGATAGAAAGGAGAGGGAGGAGGCATTCACCGGCATGTTATTCTATGTCCTTGGTCTATCAAGCTGATCGATAGCGTTGGTCGGCAATATTGTGCGCAGAGGAGGTCGATGTCTGATGCCGATCCCGGCTTTCGGAAACGGACAGGAATTAGCGCTACTGCTGGACGAACATTGGGATGCTCATCCAGAGCTACACGACACCCCTATCTACTTTGCATCCGGTCTTTTCCAGCGAGGTATGCGAGTCTACAAGACATATGTTCATACCATGAATGCCAATATCCGTTCACGATTCGCCAGGCGAGACAATCCATTCGATTTCAAATATATCAAATGGCTGAAGGATGCAAGAAGGCTGAAGGAGAGCAAAGGGTCCTGTGTCGTCATGGCTTCAGATCAATTTATGAAGTTTGGACTCAGTCGTGAGCTGCTGGAGGAATGGGCGTCAGAGTCAAAGAACGGCGTAGTGGTTACAGGGTACTCCATTGAGGGGACCATGGCAAGAGTAAGTCCACCTGTACCAAAATATGCTTACTTGTCAGACATTACTGAGTGAGCCTGATCACATCGAGTCACTCAAGGGCGGTAACATCCCTCGGCGATGTACTATCAAGGAGATCTCGTTTGGAGCTCATGTCGATTATGGACAGAATTCGAAGTTTATTCAGGAAGTCGGCGCACAGCATGTTGTGCTTGTTCATGGGGAGGCGTCGCAGATGAACCGTCTGAGGGCTGCTCTCAGAGACACATATGCCGCTCGCGGGCAGGAGATTAGTATTCACGCTCCAAAGAATTGCGAGCCATTGACGCTGAATTTCCGTGCCGAGAGGACAGTCACAGTAAGCAGCTCATGCGAGTGCCGAGCATTTGCTGATGTTAGGCTATCGGGTCATTGGCAGAATCACGACCGGAACATGCTACACCGCTCAAAGGATTATTGGTGTCGAAGGATTTCTCATACACTCTGCTCGATCCGAAAGATCTACACGAGTTCACCGGCCTGTCAACGAGTGTAATTACGCAACGAAAAACAATACCAATCGCAGTCGACTGGTCAGTGGTAGTGTGGTACCTTGAAGGAATGTACGGAGAGGCAGAGGACGGCGTTGATGCAGAAGGCCGTCGGACGTCAACAGTGAGTCAGGATTCATGACATCGCTAATATCAGGTGATGAATGCTGTCACACTGGTTCAGCTTAGCGATACGGCAGCAGAGCTGCAATGGGTCGGAAACACCAGCAACGACATGGTAGCGGATTCGTGTCTCGCTTTATTGCTTGGGATTGACTCAAGCCCGGCTACCGTTAAATGTAAGCTGGACTACCACGCAAACGGCTGACGGACAGTGACATCGAAACCACATACCCATTCTCATCATGACCATCCGCATCCAGAACCCGAAGTAACAAAAGGCACAAATAACCAGGAGTTACATGAAGACTATGAGCGTTTACGCATGTTCCTCGAAGCTCATTTTGGAGATGTTACTGTTCCAGATACTGGTGAAGAGGAAGATTGGCTAGTCATGGACGTCAAAGTCGACGACGTCATTGCTCGGGTCGACCTGATATCAATGGTATGTGAACTCTTCCCCATCAGTCAAGTGGAAGCTCATCCGTGTAGCGCGTGGAGTGTGCGACTGAAGACCTGCGCATAAGAGTAGAAAACGTCATGGAAATGGCACTGGCCACCATGAAGCCTTTATCGAGAGCATTCATGGGTGGCGGAGTAGACATGATGAAGATGGAGACAGCATAGAAGCATATTGTATGTACCTATAGCGACTTCGCATAATCCGAGTAAGATGCAACGGATACCATACAGGACGGGGGACGTGCGATTTGCCTAGCATAAATACTCGTGTCATTAGTGACCCTGCTCTGCTAGATAGTCCGCAATTTCTAAGTAAAAAGTCGCTGGTTTGAAAGCGATCGGGTTCCCTGTCCACCCAGACAAGGCATATCTGACCTGATTGACCCATCCCACCAGATCCAGGTGATTCACTCCCAATAACGTCCCCCTGTACTCTCCCCATTTGGCACTTTCGACCGAGACCAAGCCATCATTAGGTCCCTCCTTGGCCAAGATGACTGAGTGTGGCCAGCGGAAAGTATCAAGTAGCCCAGGCTCGAAACTAGCTCCCCACGAGAAGTAGTCGACGTCGTCCCGATTGACTACTGTCGAATTGAACTCTTTCATTGCTTTCGTACCAAGAGCTTCGAAGGCGGTCCCATCGCCTGATTGGGGCAGTCGCATCGTTTCCAGTAATGAGAGTAAAGAGGGTAATCTCTCTCGGCCGATAACGTTGTCGATGAGGTAGTCTGCAAACGGAGATCCGCGATGAGGGGTTGAGACGGTAGTAAGTGAAATAGGTTTGAAGGCTTTCGGGCGAAGTTCCGAGATGAGGTATCGACAATCAAGACCTCCCTACGAGTAATCAGCGAATCTTGAACGGGATGAGGCGGAAAGCATACCATTGAGTGTCCGACCAAGTTGACCTGCTTGCCGCCGTATTTCTCGGCAATAGCCTCTTCTAACATCTGGGCCCGCTCCTTGATGGACGACGTTGCCGGTACACGGGTCATGAGGACGTCTACCCCGTTTTGCTCGAGCACCTCGCGGATTCCCCTCCAATGGTTGATCTGTAAACTGTCCGCGTAAGCAACTTCAGCCGACTGACGCCAACGACTCACGGTGTAAAACCGGATGGGCCCAGATAGTCGAATCCTAAAAGACCGTGGCAAAATACTATTGGATTCTTGGGCGTGCGGTCTGATGCGTTAGCAATCGCATCTCATCTGGAGGCAGGGACAAACATTTCCGCCTATGCTTCTCTACCTCCTCCTCGACTGTATCTGCTTGATCCTCCTCCGCCAGTTGACTGTCCACCTTGCTCTTATTCCCTGACCACCAGCTCGTCGCCCATGATGACCAGTCCTGCTGATGTGCCGATGTACTGATGCTGCGTGTTGCGCTTGGCTGTCCGTTGCCGCCGGAAGTGAGTCCGGGTATCGATACTCTTGGTAAGGCAATGTTGAATGGCAGGTATCTCGAAGGCTCCTTGACTGGACTTTGCTGGAGATCTGTAATGGTCCGCTGTAGATGTAGCGATGGAGCGTTTGAAGATGACGAGTTTCTGCGCAGAGCGATGGGCAAGCCTGTTGAAGGATCCAAATCTGGAAACGGGTCATCGCATATCGCTGTAGTCGGCTTTGATCTTCCAGCCTGCGAGCTTTCTCCCTGGGAGAGATATCCACCAGATGTCACTCGCCTATCCTTCGAAGCATATTGGCCGGTAGATATAGGTAATGTTGCTCTGGTAAGTTGGGAAAGGAGTCGTTGGGGTTTTGGACGCAAAGGTGTCGAGTGATGTGCTTGCGGAGGGGGCGAGATGGGTGAGGACCGAAAATCAGATTCGAGCGACGATGGTGTAGATACTGGCGACAACTTTGTTGTGATGGCTTCTTCGAGTGCCATAGAGAGGGGTTCGTCAGTCATTCCGGATTCGTGGTATGGCGGAATCGACCTTTCGTCGGCCTTTCCTTTGCCCTTGTCTAACGAAGGACGAGGTATTGTCCCTTTTCTGACTCCTTCGTCCATGCTATGTAGTCTTGACATTGCTCGTCGCACTGGCTGCGTGACGATACGAGTACGCATGAACAGGATAGTGTATGGTAATGACAGTAGCAAGTTCAAAACGTCATCGAACGCGTTGAAACGCGTACGTTTTGTATCAATATTCACCTTCATATAGGGGGACGATATGAGGGGTAGGGCAAGCACATCAGGACAATCAATGCCCACGGTAGCGAGCAGCTCGGCATTAGAGACCCCACTACCTCTTCAATTGGCTCTGACTTGGCTCGTGGTCGCCTTGTACACGACAAATGGTACCCGAGAAAATCAAGTTCATTCGGCTACATTTATAGCCTCTATCCTCGAGATAGTCACAAGCGAGATGCTAGAGGTATGTCGATGCGCATGCTCTAGACTGATTCCAGCTTGGAGAGTATCCCATCACATTTGACGCCCTTCGATGCAAGACCGATGCATTGCTCAAACTCGAGGCGACTTCGATAGCCCGAAGTAATCAGAAGCTGAGCGCCCGGGGGCAGCTGGTGTCGCAAGAGCGAGAGGACTCGGCGCAGTTCAGTAGCTGGATGGACAGGTTTGTGAGTAATGAAGGAAAATTTGTTGTCGTCGTGCAAGACTGATGTATAGGCCGAACAGTTCGGTAGCGTTGAGGAGGGATGTGCTTGCCTCGACTGTGAGTTGCTCAGACAGTGGCTGGTAAGCTGACAATCAGTGCTAGAGAGCGACGCTCGAGAGCAAGTCAATGAGACAGATGAGGACGACGTAGGTTTGACATTTGTCACAGAGCTGACTGTGTAGCTGACTGACGAAACGGAGCCGGTGGTATGTCTTGAATCCTCTCACCTTCTCAAACTAATCAATCAGGAGCGTCATTCAATCTTAGGTGTCTTCTTACGTCGCCTGCTTCTCCAACTTCGGAAGCTATCATTTGACGAGACGAGTCAGCTGGCTCGCCAGATTGGACAATGGTGTGGACATGGTCAGGAGAGATGGCGAATACACGTTTCTTCGCTCAACAGGCGTTTGGCGATGGAGGATAGCCTGGACAAGAGGGCATCCGCGATGCAAGAGTGAGATAGAGCTAGTGTCCCCGTCTTCTCTGCTGAGTTCAGATATCGGTGGGCGTCAAGTTCGGGCGACTACTCGAAGGCTTTGGCATCGCTTAGAAGGTTTTACGATTATCAACAACCAATACCCGGACGGTAAGTCTAGCGACGAGGTGAAAGCTGATGGGTAGTGGACAGCATCAGCATGCATTATTGAATCTCGCCAACTTTTACTACACGACAGGAGGATTGGAGTCTGCAAAAGCGGTATGTGTCTGCCCGTAAAACCTGGCTGACGTAGCAGGCAATCGATGAAGCGGTCAAGGTGTCGCGTGCTGAGGGAGACAAGGCGTGTTTGCAAGCATGTATGAGGTGTGTACCAGAGCTTGACATCGTTGACGATAGTCTGGTTGGACGTCTGAATGCAGAGACGAATGGCATAGCTTTCGGCCATCTCGAACCCACTCGCGCTTCGTCCTCAGCGATACCAGAGAGTAGACTACCCGAACCAACAACTCCGATGGACGATCTATGGTCAATCAAGGCCGCGGTCGATATGGGTGAAGCAGCTCATGTAGCTTTTCGCCGCATTCATCGCTCCCTCGCCCGTCATGACTACGTACCTAGCAAGCACTCGAACAAGGACACGCGAGACAGCTGGGCCAGCCAGCATGAGTTTGATGTTGCAGCGTGGCATTCGGCTCAGGCGGGTTTGTGGGATATGATGGGTACGCGGATCTGCCCTAATGGGAGCTAATGACCAGGATCCAATACTTTGGCGGAATTGCATGAAGACCTTGTGGATGAACGAAGTACTAGCGGGATGGATAGTCGCCTGACTGTCGTCATGGCCAGAGCTGCGCGCGTAAGCGATTCAAGATAGAGTAGTGTCGAACCGTCTGATGATCAGGCTTCCAGACGGGCGGAATGGGATGAAGCTCTGAAGCTGCTGATGGCTACTTCTACTTTCGAGGGTCTGTCGATTGACGATTATCACCGATGGTCGCGCGCAGTCTGGGCGATATTCGAGGCCAGAACTAAAAGGACGTGAGTCTTGACTGATCAGCTGTGACTGACATCAGTGAGGACACCGAAGCTCTGGCGATTATCGAGAGCATGCGACCAGCTTCTGAGTTGTGCCGCCGTACAGGACCAGGTGGGAATGCGAGAGAATTAGGAAGTACTGAAGATACTGCCCCTCGAGCAGGATTACTGTTCGCCCATGACGAGGTTCGGGATCTACTGCGGGAAACCCGAAAGCTGCTTGTATGTCGGTTTTACTCAACAACATCAGCTGACAATGTTAGAAATCTGATACACCCCCACACCTCGTCTTACCCGACGTACTGTCGGCCATTCATTTGTCAAGCCAGCTCTCACTCTGGTCGCTTTATCGTGAAGCGATTGTGCTCTTGTCTCTTGTGATGCTCAATATGGAAGGCGCCGACCTCGCAGAGAAGGTCAAGTCGCAACTATCCTTGGTCCGGGATCAGGTATGTCACGCGTGTCGATCTGCGAGTCGTGGCTGATGACAAGGTCTTTGCTAGTGAGGACGAGGAACTGATCACTCTGATGGAAACTGCACTGGGCGAGGCCGAGGTTGAGATCATATTTGCAGAAGGTCGCGACCATCCTGACGATACCGGATCATTTGGTGTGCCTCCCAATCACTCGTGAAGTAACAGTGGCTGATGTACCAGAAGTTGCTCGGCGTCGACTGCGAGCGGCACTTGCCCGCGCGACTCACATCCAATCACGCGAACTGGTCGACCGTCTGAGCTCGTCTCTGGCTTTGGTTGCTACAATTCAGGGCGAAGTTGAGGAGAAAAATGAAATGACGAAAATATGGGCGCAGCAGCAGACTGGAGATGCTGAGCGGTTGGCAGATGAGAGGGAGCAGATCAAGCAATTTGGCCGTATGGTCAGAATGGTCGGATTACGTGTGGCTGAGGGCTGGCGATGAGGAAGCTAGAGCAGCTGAAACGTCCCAAAAAAGCCCAATGCATACTTGTACAATACAAGATTACTTACTGACCATACATGACTGCGATGAACCTAAACTCATGTTTACCACCTGGGTCTTGTGTTTTCTCCTGTAACTCACACGAAAGGCGGTGTGGTCCAGGCGTCAGATTTTCAGCTACGACGGCTACCATTCCCATATTCCTCTCCTTCTCACGCCAGTATCCATCTATGATCTGGCCTTCTGAGCGATTGTCATCAACCCAGCAGAGCACACTGCCTAGACCAAACATTGCACTTCGTTGATATGCGATCAGGACCGATGCAGATTCGGCCCTCGCGGGCGGTGGCGCACGAGTCTCGAGTTCAATCACCTCAAAACCCTTTGCGTAGCCGTCTTCTTTCGATGCGTGTGGCGCGTCTTCATCTATGGTATCGCGAGAAGCATCCTCTTCGTCTTCGGGTTCCGGTATTGTAAAGTCAAACATGGCCAATGCACCCGGTTCACTGGCGACAAGGTATCGTTTCTCCGACCATGACCAGGTTTTCCACCCATATGATCCGGATGCAAGGGTCAAACCTTGGAGGAAGGTACCATCAGGCGAAGTGTGCAGGATTGGTGAATTCATGGATCGACAGACAGGATTATGGCGAGGCCGAACGTGGTGATGTAGGTCGTGACTTGCTGTCAAAGTTACCGAGGGTAGATCATGAGCTGCGAGATGAGAGGCCAGAGATGGTCGTCCCCACGTCAATGGATGCCACGAGACTTGTGACTGTCGCATTTGCCCGGATAGGTATCGAATAACGAGGTTGGCAGCGAGCTCGTGACCAAGAGCCGAGATCTGGTCTTAGTTTGCGCTTGATCGAAAGACCGTGAACACTTACGTGCATGACATCCACTGCCATTCCACCCCATTCCCTCACTTTACTCTCATCGTCAAATGTGACATCATCTCCAGTCCTGAACCATTTTGGCATCTCTACCTCGGGCGAATCAAGAACTTTGGGCAATATCCCTTCGCGAACCGAGATTGACGGGATGTCGTAGAAGGCATTGACGTCGTGATGCAACGATGAAGCTTGAGCCAGAGTTGCAAATAATGTAGAGAAAGTTCTGCGGTTCAGAAGCTGCAAGAAGATGACGAAAACAAGACTCACTCGATACCGATTATTGCTGGCCTCGAAGGTAGTTCCAATAAGCCCCGCATCAGAATTTCGTAGGACCTCATCACTTCCACTCCTACCAGATCATTGATACCTAATTCCAGCAGGATCAGGTCGGAGGTTTCGGGGATATGCTCGTCTGCCCATCAGCCTGTTTTAAACGTCTCGAAGAGCTAGACTTACTGAAACACCATCCGAAATACCCACTCCCGACCCCTCCTTGGGCTCCGTTCACGAATCTGTTCTCTGGATTTGGAAATGTCGCATTGAGCCAATCGAATATACGGACGTGTAAATTCTCTGCTGAATGAAGTGTAGAGGCTCCCATGCCAGGTCTGAGGAATCTCAGCGGATCTAGCAGGACATCGTCTGACTGCTCATTCGGATCCTGGTTGGGTCGTTGAGGCGGTGCGAAGAGTCTGGATTGAGGCGGCGTCAGGCCTCGACCTTTGGAGACTATTTGTTAACTTTCGCTACGCTAACCCGGTCGTCGTTAACAATGAAGGGTGTTGTATGAGTGGCTCAATTCGGGCATAAAGGCATTGTTCAAGACGTGTGGGGCAGATGAGTAGCTATATCACCGATATGGTTTATGAAATGATGACGGGCATCGCTTCAAGGCGGGTGATGTTGTACAATTAGAGAGGCAGAACTCACCACTACCACCGATGACAGACACTGTAAACGGTCTTCCCGACCTAGCTTTCTTCAAGAAGGCCTGTACCCGACTCCCAGTCCCTTGGTACGTCAAGGCCCGTTGATACTCCCAGTCCCTGATATCAGCATCATCTTCTGGCCGTCTGCATCTCTCGCGTGACCAGGATGCACTAGGGCAAAAGAGAGGAACGCACATAATACCATCGTCCTCCCCCTTATTCACCGTAGCATCCAATATGACTTTCTTGGTCCGTTGCCCCGCCTCTAAACCCCATGGTGTCAGAAGAGCTATTATGCATAAGGCGAGAAGGGCCAGAAGTACGAAAGGCCGAAGTGGACCACGGAATATCATCTAGTCGTCGAGGGGTTGTCCATCTGTCCTCGGGGGATTGTAGGTGGAGTTCGTTGATTCAATATCGATGCCTTTTACGTGTATTCTTTCCTTCTTTTGCTTATCACAGCCAGTATAGACTTTATGTGTGTGTATGGTTGGTGTGTAAATGTCGGATACAAGAGAGATGATTGCCCGTCTTGCTTGTAGTATTACGGTATGGCATTATGGCATAACAACAACGCCTCAGGGAGTCATAAGCCATTCAAGCCAAGTTAATCAATACAGTTGCATGCGTGTATACATTTGGAGGGCTTCCTTCATGATCTCTCACTCCCCTCCTCTCTGCCTCGTCACCTCTCTGCTCGGCATCTACGAACTCTTTAAAGACACCTCAGCTAGCACTTTGAACGCTTCTTTGTAAGCATCTAGCAATGCTTTCACTCTGGTCCTCTCCGACACGAGCGCTTCGTCCTCAAACAGCAAGTCGGCAAAGAGATCCGGTTTGTATAGCGATGTCACGAGCCTCTGTTGAATGGCATCTCTCGAAAAGTTGACCTGTATGTCAGTTGTGATGTACCAAATTGCAAGGGTCAACATACCAGGAGGTGCATGATAGCCTTGGGAACCAGATCTTCGATCGTCTGCCTGACGATCCCAAAGTAACTCGCAATTAACGATCTGATCAGATTCGTCTCCATTTCCTCTCTAGGCGACAGATGTAATTGATCGACAGGCCCAGCTTCAAGGTGTTTACCAAGAGATTTCATGTCATATGCTGTAGTTCCCGATTCGTAATTTTTGGAAGGTTGTCGTCTACCGCTCGCTAGGTCCGGTAAGATTTCACGAGAAGCGAAATTGTTGGTAGGTGGTGGTCGGGCATTACGTCTTTCAGTCCTGCCGTCACTTGAACCTGGGGCGGACGATGCGTGCGTTGGCGCTTGGGTACCGGTCGGACCCGAACTACCTGGTCCACCGGGGGCACCTTGAGCACCAAAGAAGTAATGCAAGAAAGAGTCTTTGGCGGTATGTGGCGACGTACTGAGATTTGAACCGGGCGCAGTAGATGGTGGAGCGAGGTGGTTGGAACCCGAGGCAGCTCGTTGGTGATTTCGTTTCTTAGGTTCGAGGAATGTAGTTTTCGAGAGGTTTCGGCGGTCCGGGACGGATGTGGAAGCGGAACGAGGGTGATGGTGGTTGAAGGCTGGACCATTTGGCATAACTGGTCCGGTACCATCTGAGTCTACGACATCTTCATCCTCGTCGATTGAGCTGGCTATAGAAGGCGCTTGTGGAGGGGCGGGCTTTGGTGCGCCGGCTCGAGCGATGGCTGCCGATCCAGCAACAAAGTCTGGGTGGTTCGTGTTGATGTATGCTGCCTGGATCGAGATCAAGCTGGAAACGTATTCGGATGTTGGACCTAATCGTTCTCGTAACAGCTCTGAAACCACCTCGATCAGCTGAGCGTGAAGTCGTGGAAATCGCTGTAATTCCTGTATATAAGCATAGAATTTACAGGTGAACCTACGCCTCCAGTCCCACTATGACAGATCTTCATCAATTCCTCATAGACCAATTCGACACATCTCAAACTAGGCGCCTCGAGCAGTTTGATCTGTGGCTTGACCAATAAATCGAAAGCCACCTCCGGAACAAATAGACTAGGCCTAGGACCAGTTGAATTTCGAATAGCAGTTCGGATATCGCTCAAGCTCAGATTCTCGGTGGGGTCGATAGATTGGAGTGCGTGACCGAAGACTTCATTGAAGATGTAGTAGACTCTTGCCCCTCCACATAACTCCTTGGTGGAAATTTCGAGGGATGTACCGTCAATTGAAGATACGAAGTCTCGGGAAAATTCAGTCATGAGCTTGAGGATCAGAGAGCCCTGCCTATTAGCTGCGAGAACGTTTGCTCTTGGATAGCGAGGGGATGAGAGTGAGCACTAGGGGTCAAACTCACCCGATGTTGCTCGCCTAAGAAGGTAGCATCTCCAAAAGCGCTCAATTCCTGCTGTGTCTGACCCATCAGAGTGTTCAGCCTAGCCTTCATATCCGGCAGTTTCTCCCTGATATGGTTCATCAAGACCTATCATCAGTATTCCGTGGACGCTCAGTATTATTATATTTACCTGATTAAGCGTCTTGGCCAGAAATTTGGTTCCACATCGATGTGCTATATTTCGATAAACCGAATGGGATCTGAAAAAGTCCTCTTCCTTCTTCCTAGCATCCTCCATAGGTAAATCTTGCATAATATCCTGCTGACTCCTGTTCACCACTCCGACAAACCCAAGTTTTAAAGGATAAGTTCGACCTTGAAGAACGTCGAGGGCGTTTGTCCCTGCATCCATCAGGTCCAACTTTGTCAAGACACCTAATGTCCTCAACCCGCGCGGGTCGACTGAACGAGCTAGCTTGAGAGAGTCGGAATTGGCCAAGTCGACATTGGCGGGAGAGACCGCGAGGATCACACTGAAAGTCAGATATGACGCGCGTAATGTTGTGGATAGACATACGCATTAGGCTTGGAAACGTAATCCACAACTAGATTCTTGATCTGCCTTTCGATATCGGTCGGTTGATCTCCAACCGGGACTTTTGTTAATCCTGGTAAATCCACCAAGGTCAGGTTTAAGACGCCTGGTCCATAGATCTTTAGATTGATAGGCAGCTTGGACACTCCCTATATATCAGAAATCATGCAGTCTATTCATATCGATCAACTCACCTTGTTCTGCCCCGCAACCCTAAACGTCTCCGCCTCAATCTCTTTCCTTATCTCGTCGAAATCCGTGAACTTCCTATTAATATGTAAAAATTCGGCATATTCAGCTCCACTTCCTCCACCCATACTACTTCCACCAGGTCGCATGACTCCAGCACCAGCACTAGCTGTTTCCAAATCAGGTAAATTTCCCTCGTTGTCCAGTCCCATTCTAGGTGATCTCCTGACTGACTTGGATGTCGTTGGTGAGAGCCCGCCATTGGTGGATTTTGTAGGAGTGTGAATGAGTTGTAGGACCAGTGGCCGACGAGTCACGATTCCTTGGCCTCGAGGTAGGAAGTCACGGCCCACTATTGTTTCGAGGACGGATGATTTCCCAGACGACTGAGAGCCTACGACCACGATTTGCGGTAGATCCACGGCATCTCCTCCAATTTCATTGAATGTGTCTTGGAGTTTGTTGACCAAGGCGATCAAGTCACCATCCATTGCCATCTTGGGACGTATGTGATGTGGTTGGCTGAGGGGAGGAAGGGGAATTGTAGGGAGGGGTGCGTAATGAGAGCCGAGGTTATGTAGCAAGCGCGGCATCATTTGATCCCGTTGCTTGTTGAATCTCCAACCGTCATGATGATGGTAAGAGTAGTACAGGAAACATGCATACAGACTACAGTCTCGTGATTAGCATGCATACCAAATTACTATCTATTCAACAAAAAGGTATTTATACTCGGAACAGTCCGGGTATAGGTCATTAAGAGAGGGAGAGGGAAGAGGGAGATGTCGCGGAAGGGGGATCTAATGCAACTATCGGCACATGCCGCATGAAATGAGTTTGAAGAATCCACCACCACCCTTGTTGTCCTGGGCGTAATCGGCCTCGCCAAGCTGTTGAGAGTTGGCGGCAGTATTTCCTGGTCGACCATTGACGGTCATAGGTGCAATGGGCTGCATACCAGCTTGAGAGGGCACGGCGACATTGGAGGCATCGTATCCGTCTCGGTCGGCGCTGGTGACATTGGCGAAGGGGTGACCGCCTTGTGTAGATTGGCGTCGAGAGTTGGGGTGTGGGCTAGGAGCGGGACCGTTGATGATGGCCTGGTTGGATGCGTTGGGTAGGGCAGAAGCGCCCTGCGATTTTCGGGCTTTTCTGTAAATCAGCTGCATATTCTGAGTGGCCGCTTTGTTCCAGCTAGAACGTACAATGGAGAAGGCTGATTGCCTGCGCGCAAACGATCAGCTCGGTTGTCCCTCGTCCGCGTGGGTTGTCGCGAGACATCTGCCGCTGCGGCCGTGGTAGCTTCCCATCCTTTTCCGTTGTTCAAGACCATCCAATCATAGGATTGATCGTCGTCTGAACCCATATTCTTCATTGCAGTTGTAAACAATTCTCGTAAAAAGTCGTAGTCGGGCGTCTCATCGAAAGTAAGTTTACGGACATAGTTCAGGTAAATAGCGAACTCCTCTGCTTTGTTAGTCGCGTTCTCGATAAATGTACGAGGTAATGAAACGTACGAGGGTAACCCTCGCATAGTTCTCCAATAGGTGAAGTCTGTTTTTTCTCTCCAATCTTCTCGTACTTTTGTTTGTTGGTAGCTGCCTTGAGTCCCTGCCAAGGTAAACCACCTCTCAGGAAATAGAAGAATACATGACCGAGCGCTTCCAAGTCATCTCGCCGTGATTGTTCTCGACCTAAATGGGTATTGATAGACATGTATCGCGCTGTTCCACTCAAACTCTTTCGTTCTCGGTAAGGAATATGTTGCTTCGTTTTGGGATCCCTGTATTGTTTAGCCATTCCGAAATCTACGACATGGACGACGTTGGCGGATTTGGTACCGGGACGACCAATAAGGAAGTTGTCGGGTTTGATATCTCGGTAGATCAGGTTGCGGTCATGGATTGTTTGGACTCGGGAAAGCTGTATGTTAGTGGTGCAGTGGACCGCAAAGACCGAATAGGAATCACCATTTGCTTGGCGACCATACAGCAGGTCTTGACGGAGAATTTTCGACCACACATGTCGAACAAGTCCTCGAGGGATGGGCCCAGTAGATCGATCACAAGGATATTGTGAAGACCTTCCTGGCCAAAGTAGTAGACTTGTGGTATACCGACTGGTAACATCAGCGTGGTCCAGACCATCAAGGGACTAGTGAAACATACCGCATCCCGACAAGATCTTGTAACTCCTGTATTCATCCCTCAGCTGCGGTGCATCTGATTTTCGAGGTTCCTAGTAATTGGCATTCATCCCAGAGGAGGCCAAATGACTTACGAATTTGATGGCTACAGTCTGAGAGTTGAGCAAGTTGGTCCCTTCGAAAATGACACCAAATGATCCTTCACCAATTTTCTTTCCAACCCTGTAATGAACACCGACAATATTGCTCGAGGATGACGAATGGCTTCCAGAGGAAGTGAGATGCGCTCCCGCGTTGGAAGTATTGATAATATGTGTAGTCGCCATGATGATGGTTGGAAGGTGATGTAGTGAAAAGAGGCTTGAGCGTAAACGGTGTTTGCTCGCGTGGAGGGGGAAGGAAGTTGAGGGAGATTGGAATAGGAGGAGGGATGAGAGTTGGGGCGAGGACGTAGAGGGATGAGGAAGGCGGGCTATTGACCGTTATAGGTGTAATAGCTTGCCAGGTGGTGAATGTATCGAGTGTATAGTAAGTACAGAGGTCTGAACGGATGGCTACTGTAATGGGTGCTCTAGTCCAGCCAGCCTGAGTTCAGGGTAAGGTTAACACTGAAGGGGGTTAAGGGGAAAGGGAAAGGTAAAGGGAAAGGGGGAAATGTCAGGGTCAACGACAGGTCAACGAGACATCCCATACACGGCAATTTAAACGGCGTTATTGACACGTGGCTTTGAATGGATGTACCTGTGTCACTGTCCCCCATTATGTATATACCTACTCCCATACACGTCCCATCAGTCCCCCTTGCATCCCGTCAAGCGCAGCAGCCGAGACAATACAACTCATCTTAGCGTCCGGCCGAATCGACCCGGGTAGGGAAAAGAATCGACATGGCCGCTGTGGAGAGCTTTGTAGATCGTAAGTCACTTGGGTTGCAGATGTGGAACTGGAAGGATTTGGGAGGGGGTGGGTCATGAAGTAGTTTGACGGCTCCTACGATTACAACTTTGGGTCGAAAATGTCGTGATGCAAGACGCATGTCCCTTTCTTCCAGCAAGATCATGGTTATCTCACATGCGGACGGCCTCAAATCCTATCAAAGTGTGGAAATAGATTTCAGAGACGAAGCTAACAATCAGAGCTGGTCCAGGTGATCCTCTACGACGGCCGAGTCATTGTCGTATGTTCCGATTTAATCCATTCTGGTTCGTTTGACTGACTCATCAGGGCAAACTCCGTGGCTATGACCCCCGTACAAACGTCATTCTATCAGATTGTGTGGAACGTGAATACTCGACAGATCAGGGGGTGGAGATGATCCCATTAGGATTATATATGATCAAAGGCGATAATGTGTATGTCCGACACGAATTACCTAGCCTCCACCTCCTGGTATCGAAATTGAGAGCAAGGCAAGCTGACACTCAGGGCGATGGTAGCTGAGATGGACGAAGAAAAAGACTCAACGATAGATTATACGGAGGTCAAGGCTGAGCCTTTGGGAGAGATTAAGTTCTAGAGGATGAGAATTGGGGCATGTGTATAGATATTCACAATTGAAAAAGGGGGAATTGACACCTCGATGCATCAGATTTCGGTTTATCAGTGATATTCAAGCGGACCCAACACTCCGGTGACCGATGACAATCAATGTCGTTACAGGCGCTTGCAGTTGTTATGGAGATCCGGTGGGAGTCATCGATGAAGAACACTAAAGTCAGCTGCACGAATGATTAAGGCGATGGCACAAGGTCAATGGCGTCGATTAGAATGCCTTAATCATCAGTTACGGTCGTGACACCATGACGGAAGATAATGAGTCAACCGTGTTGGTCCTCAGCGGCCACAGACTGAAGAAAGAATGTATTATGTTCTGTCCACTCCAAGAAGCGCTTCAAGGTGAGATGAGAGTGATACAAGTCACGTGAGCCAAGCCCGAAGGGTCGAGCCTGAGAGGTCTCTCTGTGCTGCATAGGCTCGCCATAGCGACCCAGACCTGCTCCCGGGTCATTGATATTCGCCAGTAGATAGATGATAGAACGCTGTGACTCATGGATATTCAGTCCAGTAGTCGTTCCGTGATCTCGGATGCTATCAGATCTCTCCCATCACGCTAACCACCGGCTCAGGTCATTCGGTCTACCGGAATTCATTGCAATCGGGCTACATACAGACTAGTGGTGCGCGATCAAGACGCGAGACGCGCAAGAGAGAATGAGAACTCATGTACGATCTCGATCAATCACCGCAAGATAGCCGTTTATAGCATTCTTGAGATCCACTGTTACCGTAAAAAGGAAATCGTTCCTTGTGTCTAGGCACTACTACCTCATGGTCTGGAGCTCAGTTTCTGACTCAAATGACTGAGGATCCCGTGTAATCCGGGCTCACATCGGGCTGATAGCCCCAACAGCCATGACATCTTCCCGCTTGGTGAGTTCCAACAGTCGGTGAGATTACAGCCTTCCCCTCCCCCTTCCCCATGCTTCATCCACTCTCGGCTTTTATAACGGTTGCAATCAATTGCGTATCATCGGACCCGCATGGTTCATTTAGTCCGGTTGGCGTCTGCGGCGCCGGATTGCCCCTTGGATCCCTTTGGCTTCAGGGAGCATATCAGAGCCCAGAACAGAGGAACAGGATCCAGGGACGAAAGGGTTTTAGCCTTTTTCCGCAGGCAGGTCAGTGTCTCCTCGTCCCCTCTGTTGTCAAGTAAAAAGTTTCGAGTAAGGGTGGGAAGAGAGGGTTGATTACAAGATGAGATGAATGATACCAAAAGAGGATCTGCTACTCTAGCTGGTTATACCAAGTTAATCTATAGCATAGTCAAGTCAAGCACAACTCTTAATCAATCTCATCTACCTGATCCCCCGCCATAGGTCTCACGAATCCTCGAACACCGCTTCTTACCCCTCGTTGGTCACCCCGCCCAACACACTACTAGCTCACGTCACAACCCTGGCGAAACGCTCACCCTGTGACTTGTGACACAGGACATTCCACGGGGTCCACCTCTTCGGCATTCAATATCCGACCTATCACTTGCATCCGCATCTCTCAATCGCTGTTCCATCACCTTCTACTGCCGATTGACTTCTACTTGGACATTTTACTCTCAGCCCGAACAAAGCGGAACTGTTGCCGTTAGCTATTCTCGGCGAAATCCCGCCCACTCGACCCCCCACCTTCATTTTCAACCGTCTTTCATTGTACCTAGTTACTTCCTTCTTCCTCCTTTCACTTCGGCAACTACTCCAGTTTCCTAGCTTGCCATCCTTTGGAATCGTGTCGAAACACTTGGCGTACTGCGAACAACGAACTCCTGGTGTGAAAGGTACCGACCACCGAACAAGAACACACACAGAGTCATCGCCTCGACCCCTTTTCGTCGGATTGACCGGTATCAAAGAGGGATACTGCCGTCATCCTCGTTCAATCAAATTCTCCAGTTTTCTGTCGAGGGTCTCGTGAGTGGTATATAGGTTTTCCAGCCGACTAGACACTGATTAAATAGCTCGACTTTTCAAGCTGTCGTCAACACCACCTTTATCATCTCACCTACAACCCAATCCTAGCAATAGCAGTAACACATTCCCCAGCACTCCGCTACAGTACAACACCGGATCGAGTGCATATCCCGATTCTACCGGACCGGGCGTCAAGGGGGACGTCTGGTTGACCGGTCCAAACGCCTCTTCCCCTCCCAGTCCCTCTACGTAAGTTGTCTCTTTCCATTGTTCACGGGAACATTTTAACCATTAGGGTCGAAACGAACTCTGACTCCAACGGACGTGACTATTATCAGGCATCAGAAGCAACGGATGAGGATTACACCCGCGCCCGTTCACTTTCTCAACCGTCAATCAAACGACATAATCTCTCGTTGAATATCGCTGGTCTATCGCAACAACAGTTTCAGTACGCCAATACTACCTCCTCACCAGCGACTGTTGCAAGTAGTGGTGCACCATTTACCGATTCTTTATCGAATTATAACTTTGATAACGAGTATTTTTCGTTTGACCCATCCTTTCCCTCATCAGCCGTTCCATCCGATACAAATGCTAGTGAACACCAACCCCCTTTAACGGCTCCCTTTCAATTTGGTAATCGCCAACCGGCTAGTCAACCCTCTTCACCTGCAAGAAACGTATATCCACCGGGTCAGAATCCATATAACTTCCAATCAGGTCGTCAACGAAGTACGACGTTCAGTGGTGGTTATCAATACAGTGACTTTGGTGGTCAACTTGCCAATCCCGCTTCAGCATTACCATCGCATCTCGCGTTCTCCCAGATTCGATCACCTGCCATTGACTCCCCACTCTCTGGCTCGCCAATCATCTCGGGTAACAACGGGTTCTTGACCGAGGCCATCAATCCTGATACATTAATGGAAGACGTTGCGACACCTATCGCCTCTCAATCGAACCTACACGGTAGCTCGACCAATCTCCAAGCACTCGCCGCGGATCGTTTACCGGAGCATATGAATACTTCTCTGTTCATCACCGATCAGACCGCTTCTTTCCGACAACAATTATCGAATATCCAGGAAGCCTACTCGACCGGTCAAACTTCAGAAGCTACATTCACAGCGACTCTGAATCAGATGAAGAACGATCTCGAAATGGTCGCTGTTGCTCCCTCCATGCTCACGCCCAGGACTGGTACACCTAGCTCTCAGGGTTTGTCTGTTTCGCCAGCTCCTTATCAGACTTCTCCTGCCGTCTCGTCAGCACCACCGGCTCAGTATCAAAACTCGCCTGCTTTACAGACGGCACCTACGCCCACCTACCAATCTTCCCCTGCCATTGCCACAGCACCGCCTGTCGCGTACCAGCCACCTCCCGTTATGTCAGCAGCGGCTCCTATCAATTACCAACAATCACCCGCCATTTCGGTCGCACCGCCTGCTCGACAACTTGCTCAAATCAATACCGTTCAAACGCAAATGCCGCCTCCACAGCAAATCAGTCCGGTCAAGATGCAGCAAGTCTCTCAGCAGAGCTTACTCCCTTCTCTGCCTGTAGAGACTAGGCGACCGGCTCCATTGGATATGAACGCTCTTCAAGTCCCGGTTTCATTCGAACCGCCACCTATGGTCCACTCGCATTCTTTCCCCAATGGCCATCAACTACCTTCGCAACATCACGCACCTAACACTCCCGTCTCGGCATCTCCTTCTTTTGTCAACGCTCTCGGGGTTCCCCATGCGCCAGTCATCTCATCACCACTCGCTGCGATGCCTGTATCGCGTCCGCCCAGCCCACCTCGCCCTTTCCCACTTCCAAATCAGGCGGCTCTACCCATCGTCCATTCGGAATCGGATTTGAAGGAAACTAGGGCGGAAGGCTCAAAGCGACCGAATACAACTCGGACTCGAAGTTCATCTGTTCATCGATACAAGCCGTATGGTACTATCTCTCAGGGTCAGCCGTACAGTGTAGCTCAGAGTAATCCACCTTCAGCCTGGCAATCGCGTGCCAATTCGCCTGACGATGAGGAGGAGGAATCAGAGGATGATGCGCAGAGACGTATAAAGAGGCGTCGAAGTTCTGTGGAACATGATACTTCCATGACGAGTGTGGAAGTGTCTCCGGACGTTCGAAGGCACTTGGACTCGATCTTTGAAGAATTCCTAAACAGAGTTTGCTCAGATCGTATGACTCTCCTACTGATTAATTGTGCGTAGCTGATGATCAGTCTCGGCCACCGATGCGAAGGGTGATAAGCTTCATCAAGTCCTCATGCCAAAGAAGATGGCTCGCTTAGACGAGTCACCAGATTATCGACCATTCAAATTCAGGATTCAGTCTTTTACCAATGCCTTCCAGGATGAGTTGGCAAACAGGGGTATCACCGAAGAAACCATTTCTGCCAAAAAGGTCAAATCATATCTATGGAAACAACCTCTTATTTCTCGATTCAACCCGGATGGAAAGAAATCGAAATCAAAGGGCAATCATATCTGGAACGTTGAAGGCAAAAAGCTTCCTGGCGGGGGATGGGTATTCAGGCCATTCCAAAAGAGTATAATGATCCAACCTCAACCATTTGCGTATGTTCACTTTCACCCTCACTCTTGATTATTGCTGAACATAAGTACAATGGGGCAGCGGTACGAATACGAGCCTAAAATCTGGGATCCCCAAGCTGCCTCCGAGACTATTCAAGCTACTTTCAGCTCACCGATGGGTAGCCTGCCTCACTGGCTACATTGGGAAGATGGCGTTAGATTAGTCGGTGTAGCGGATGCCCCTTCTCCTCCATTTACCGTGTTTGTCATTGCAGATGTAAGTCTGATGTCCCTCATTGCCATCATGGAGAGTGCTGACAGCTAGTTTGTCGATAGTGATAAAGTCCAACACACGCTCGATATGTCTTATACGTTGCAAGCGGTAGCTCCCATGGCTCCTGCTGAACCGTATCGACAACCCCAGCCCGCCATGTGGGGAATGGGATATCCGCAAATGGTAGTGCCTCCAATGCCGCAAATGGCTCATCAGCCAATGTACGTTACTATCCATCTTACGAGGCTGGAGGCTGATGAACAGAATGTATCAAATGCCACCCACGGATACATTTACGCAATACCCTCCACCTCACCACCCCCAACACCATCCCCATCATCCACATCATCAACCACCTCACCACCCTTACAATCCTTGAAGATGAGAGTTTGGACTTTCATTCACGAACAAAACGATCAACAGACGATGATCGAACTATCATTCAATATTACCAGATTTTGGTCTTTTACTTGTACATAGAATTATATAAATTAAAACGTTAGAAATACAATTACAAATTACATATACCGGGTTGCTATCCCGAGGGGATGTTTTGAAGATAAGAGAAGATGAGAAGGTGAATGTCTAAGATAGTTAAACTACTTTACTTGAATGTACCAGTAGCTGTCGCTGCAACTCTTCGCTGTATGCTTGGTGGGAATGAAAATACCGAAATATGATCGACGTGCCTGAAGATATAGTGATGTCACTTAGAATCGATTGGTCTTGATCACATCCATTATACACTAGACGCACCAGCTCTGACTTATACAGGTAGTATGCCTCCTAAACGCAAGGCAGTCACTCCACCTCCTAAGAAGACGACAAAGTCAAAAGTAGGCCAGACATCTATCGATAATTTCTTCGCTTCACCCTCCAAGCCCAAAAGCGAGAAGAAACGTTCAAATAGCGTCATCTCCTTCGTTGACTCGGATGATGAGCTACCACCTCAGGATGGGATGGCCGGTGGGGACGATGAGAAAGTAGCACGAGAACTCCAGGAGAAATTCGATACGGAACAAACCGTTTCGTCCCCAAACAAGGGGAAAGGCAAGCAAGTCCAGGAGTTGATGGGTGATGATGGTGATGGTGATGAGATAGAGATAGTCAAGGAGGAAGTCCATGTTAAGTCGGAAGGAATCAATGGATCAAGCTCCTCGAAAGTACATCCAATGTTCGCCCTTCCCTCCAACAATATCAAGATTCTCACGCCGACGAAACTGAAGAACGGACTAGGGACGGTCAAAGCAGAACCTGGAACGGTTAACGGAAATGACCATGGATCACCGGCAAAGATCACGACGAGCTCAGCTGAAGCTGTTGATCCGATCGATTTTGACGTTGATCAATTCCTCTTTAGACCTTCGGAGGTGGACGTGTCCAATTGGCCCAAGGGAAGACTACCCTACTCGGTGCTAGTCGGAGTATATGTTCAGGTTTCTTCTACAAGGAGTCGGCTCCTCATTGTTCGAGTTCTCACAAAGTATGTCGAACAGTAGTGATACCAAGTGTGTGCTCACTTTAGCTTCCTACACCTTCTCCTTCACGCCTCGCCAATCGACTTGACGCCAACCCTCTACCTCCTGTCGAATCACTTACTCCCCTCCTACCTCCCCTGCGAGCTCGGTATCGGGTCTCAAATTCTCACGAAAGCAGTACAAGAAGTCTCGGGTCTCCAGCCAAAAGATTTGAGAAGTCTATGGCATAAATGGGGTGATCCAGGGGACGTAGCTTTCGAAGCGAAATCGAATTTACGCACACTCGTCAAGCCGAGCCCACTATTGGTCGGAGATGTTTATGCTAGGATGTTGGGCTTATCGAGGATAAAGGGGAGTCAAAGTGGACGCATCAAGGGGGACGTGGTGAGGAAGTTGATGGTCCAAGCTAGAGGTGAAGAAGTGAGATTCTTGGTGAGGAGTCTGGTGGGGAATCTCAGGGTGAGCGAACCGCCGAGTGCGTATCGCCAGACTAATGATCATAGATCGGTGCTGTTCGCCTGGTAGGTTCACATACAGCTGTAGTGCTAATTTCAGACACTCCTCACTTCCTTGGCAAGAGCCACTGCCCTATTCCATATGCCCCGTGATCTGATCGAATCAGTCAGACCGATACCCCAACCTCCTATCAAAGAAAAGGGGAAACGAGTAGTGAAACCTAAATTGGAGCCTGATCCGGCGAGAGAAGAGGTCGAGGTTCGCTGTATGGATGCTGTGAGGCGTGTGAGGAAGGTCTATGTGAGACATCCCAATTATGGCGATCTAGCTCAAGGGCTTGATAAGCTTGGTCTGGAAGGTTTGGAGGATCGGGTGCAAGTCAGCGTGGGTACGTGTCCCCACTCGTCTTGTGGGGAGGGATGAAAGGGGCACTAACCCATAGGCATTCCGCTGTCCCCGATGTTGGGGTCCATAACTCGATCTCTTGGCGAGGTGTTTACTCGCCTGGGCAATTTACCATTCACAGCGGAAGCCAAGCTAGACGGGCAGCGAGTTCAGATACATGCTCGCACAACAGGGCCTCAGGGAGAAGAGGATGGAGGTGGTAGATGGGTGCAGTCTGACGATTCGAAAGTATGGGTCAGGCTCTTTAGTCGGTCAGTCAACTTCTTTCTAGAATCAGTGTAAACTAATAGAAGGCATTTGGAAGATATGACTGAGAAGTACCCCGATGTCTGCCATCTCGTACTCGCCCTTCTGACACGGCCGATTGCCTCCCATCATGCCTTTCCCAGCTCTGCCTCAGAACCTACGCAATCATTAGTTGATATGCTCAATGCGGATAGTATCACGTCGTTCACCATGGATGCTGAGATTGTGGCGGTCGATAAAGATACAGGAGCGTATCGGACGTTTCAGGATTTATCGAATCGTGCGAAAAAGGATGTCAAGGTTGAAGATATCAAGGTCATCGTTGGGGTATATGCTTTCGATCTCATGCTACTGAACGATACGGCAAGTGCTCTTTGTGAGAGTATACCATTTACTGACTTTCAGCCACTCCTCGATTCACCATTCTCACATCGACGACATCTCCTTCGAACCCTCTTCCCGCCCTTTTCCAACCCCTTCGACCCTACCCTCGCGCGTTTCGATCACGTAGAGTCCCTCGATTCCACCAACTGCACAGATACCCCGGCGGAAATGCAGGTGTTCTTTGAGACGGTAGTGGAGCAGAAATGTGAGGGGTTGATGGTCAAACTGCTAGAATCGGGGGAAGGGATTACAGGGGAAGATGATGTCGATGATGACGTGGGAGATACGCCTAAGAAGAAAAAGGGTGGGAATGGGGGAAAGAAGAAACCGCTGCCTGCTACTTATGAGCCTGATCAGCGGAGTCAAGGTTGGCTGAAGGTCAAAAAAGGTGAGCCTGTTCACATTCTTTAATTCGAGATAACGCGCTGATGATAGATTACCTCGAAGGGCTCGGGGATTCCCTTGATCTAGTACCGATAGGGGCCTGGTGGGGGCAAGGTAGAAAGGCGGGATGGTGGAGCCCGATCCTACTTGCCTGTCATAATCCAGAAACAGGCGCTCTGGAGGCAGTCTGCAAGTGTGCGTTCTTCCCCTTCCTTCTCGTTAGAGCCTAGCTGATAGCCAGGTATATCAGGCTTCACTGATCAATTCTACAAAGATCTACTCGTTCGATATCCGCCAGAGGGGGAGCCTGAAAAGTGTAGCAAGACCTCTACTCTGGGTTACTACGAGACGAATGGGTTACGTCCAAATGTCTGGTTTGCACCTTCGGAGGTATGGGAGATTAGAGGTGCAGAGTGAGACCTTTCTTCTCCTTTTCTCATTATTACTGATATGTAGCATTACCTTGTCCCCAGTCTACCCGGCTGCTGCCAGCATGTTGGGTAGTGAACGCGGTCTCTCGATCAGATTTCCGAGGTTCATGAAACTCCGAACTGACAAGTCATGGGAGCAAGCCACCACGAGCGAGCAGTTTGCCGATATGTACCGTAAACAAATCGTAGAAGCTCCAGCTAGGAATGTGGGCGATCCGAGTGCAGGTGCACAAATCAAGCGAGTCTCTGAGGAAAGGGATGAAGAGGATATCGAAGAGGATGAATTGTCTGATGCTCCGGACGAGTAATATATCCTATATTACATCTTGATGCATTGCTGTCATCCTAGTGAAAGGTCATTTCTAGTAATCTACCGTAATCTTCTACGACTGAATCGTACGTTTTTGCCAATGCCGTCTTCCTCTCTTCGCTTGTCATCTGGCACAACATTTCCTGTTCCTCAGCTCGAATCCAGGTGACGGAATATGGATGGAAGCTTACATAGTTGAACCTGAACAACCTGGACTTGACGTGTAATCGATAAGCCCTGACCTTCCCTGCATCTTTCTTATCCAGCTGCTTGAGTAATAGCATCTCGAGTAACCTGTCAAATTGCCTCTGTGCAATCTTGTTCTTCTTCCTTAGATCCTGCTCCCACTTGACCCTACCGCCCTTTTGGCTGGCACCGATACCTTGTAGGAATTGGGGATCTTCCATGACTCCTTGCGAGACCAGATGGCGAAGATCATTACGGTCGCGTAAGTCCTCGAATGCTTCTGCTGGATCTTCTACTGTGAGCTCTGCTACGTCGGGTCGCGATAGGCAGTGTTGATATAGTGCGGTGTAGAGACTCGCTATTCGTCAGGATTGATCACATTGGCAAGGGGGAAACTAACATCCGTGCCCTTGTTGTTGATATGGTGGGAGAATTACGAATTGACTATATTTTCAGCGGACGTCCTGTAGCTGAATGGAAGCTGCGCTTACCTCAACCTCAAGCGCACTGAATTTGGATAACACCAGAATGGATAGACTGATGTATATCCAGCGAAATGATAGGTATATTCCCCCGAATCAACCCTTTTACGTCGTTCATATAGGACATAAAACTCCCAGGCGTCTTCGTCCTCCTGCTTTGTCAGTACACACACACTTCAGCAGAATGACTCACATGAACATAACTTCCTCCTTCGATGAAAAGCAGTATGAACAGCTGCATACGACGGTGATACTCCTTGAACCCAGGTGTATCCCACGTAGTCTATTCGTCAGCATCTGCTCAATGATTCACGACTGACTCACCTTGTACACCTCAAAGACCACCGCATCCTCGCTGTCCTCTTTCAAATCCAGTTCTACGGGCTCGGTAGCAGTACTGCCCTTCCCTTTTGCTTTACCTTTCCCCTTGGCCCCGCCCGTCAAAGACGAAATAAGCCTACCGGAAGGTTTGATATATGCCGCTAATTTCTGCCCCAGAGGCTTGAAAGACGTAGCATCCGCTTCTACCGTTTCGTCAAAGGTGATGCTGGACTTGGTATAATCCGCAGGGATGAATTTATAGAGAGCGCCCTCGATATCTTCGGCGGGAGTCGCTTCAGATTTGATCTGATCGTCGCTGGTGATGTTGAGGTATTGCTTTAAACTACCTGATGCAAAGTGGAGCTAACGGATCAGCCTCCTGCAGTCCACATGCGTAACCTGGTCGAACCTTGATATCCAGTCCCCTATATCCAAAGATGGCCTCCTTCTCTCCAAAGATCGGATAGGTGAATGCAGGACTGAATGGCTCCTGAGTAACGAGCTCATCACCTTCCAGTATATCGGCATCAATAGGTGATCTCACTGTGAATGTCAGCTGTATGCACGACTAGTACGGATCTCGGGGAGAGTACTGACCTAGACGTAGCTCTAGAGCCTCATTTGAGTCTGCTAGCCAGTCTTCCATGATGCGTGGGGTAGAAGTGTGATAAGAAGGAAAAGGCAGGAAACTGGCCCGACGCGACTTCTAAATCTCTCTAATCTTCTACGCGTTCCTCATGTGATCCTCACTCATAGTTACTCCGTGACATCAACGAATCAGCGACTACTGCGACCTTAGAGCCAGCTGTGTCCAGGGGCTTAGCGACCATAGTCATCCAGCAAGCAATCAACATGCATGCGAGAGAAGAGTGATAGCAGGCTCTGCACCAACAATATTGGCCACCCCAGAAACAAGCCTGCTTCTCGCTGGCTCCTCTCTCCTGTCATCGAATGGCTGGACCACACTGAATGAATACTTGTCTATTCCGTAGATCGTAGAGGTGATACAACCTATGCGCAAATGGTGTACCCTAGCATGTAGCTACCCACAAAGCGGCTCTCGGGCGGAGCTTGGCTGCTAACCGATAACAGCGCGCTTCAACGCGTCCATCAACCGACCACATGAAGTCATGTAGTCGTATCTATTACGGTCCCTCATCATATACACCGCTTGGACATTAGCACGAATACATATCAGAATGCTTACAGGGCGAAGAATCACGACGTCCATCTTGCGAGTCCGTCTTCCAACTCGACCGTCTCGTCTCTATCATGACGATGCAGCCTTCGGACACAGGGTACCAGCCAAGTACGAGCTACCTGATTGTAAGCCACATCGATACACTAAGAGGACTGACGCTGACCATGATAGATACTAAAGACGAGCTTGATAACAGGAATGAGAACGCTGCACTTCTCAGATACGTCGAGAGTGTCAGGCGACATGGTCACAGAGCCGCACAGATTGATCCCCTGGACTTGATGGATCGGGAGTGAGTTTCGATCAATCTGCTTGGTCAAAGAAAAGTTGACGATTGTAGTCCAGTTGGAGCTTTGAATCCTGCCCGATATGGGCTTCATAAGACCGTCACATACCCCTTGAACGGCATCCTCCATCTTCCCCCATCGGCAACAACACCATCAGTACCTCCAGCCACAGCCGCTCCGGAGCGATCAGATACTGGAGAAGGCAGTAGGACCTCACTGACCTTGGAGGAGATAGAGAAACATCTTATGGGTGTATACGTGGATAAGATAGGTGTTGAATTCATGCATTCCCCAGTCAAGTCGGAGCGACTGTGAGTTCATCTTACGACAGCGCGGGCTAAAGAGCAGCTGGTGGAGCCATCATCTCGAAACTGAGGCTTCGAGCTTTGAGCAACCTTTTGGACGAGATAGGAGGGAGAAGATCTGGAAGCTACTAGCGAGGTCAGAGGAGCTTGATCGTTTCTTGGGCAAGAAGTTCCCGAACCTCAAACGATATGGTATGTTCCTTTCCGCTTTGTTGAGTAGGGGCTAATCAGTAGGGTGTGAAGGAGCTGAGAGTATGTTGCCTGCTCTGGATGCGCTATTCGAAGTCAGCGCAAAAGGTCAGTCTTTCACCAATTCTTGCCTGTGCCCAATTGACAATGAGCCGGCATCTCCTCAATTGTTCTAGCGCTTCCCCATCGTGGTCGACTATCACTTCTCTGCGATCCGGATCTCATCGCTTTCCCACCAGTGGCGCTATTCTCCAAGATCAAGGGGAATCCCGAGTTTGATCCAGAAACGGCTCCTGGCGCAACTGGAGATGTCATCTCCCACTTGTCGGGTACCAGAGAAATTGAATATGACGGTAAGAAGATCAAAGTCCAGGTTTTACAGAACCCCAGTCACCTTGAGGTAGGCTACCTAGTTATTTTGATATCACAGATCTGACAATAGGCGGCAAACCCAGTGGCCATGGGTGTGACGCGGGCCAAACAGATGAGTCTGCTCAAATCGTCTCCTGCAGATTGTCAACTTGGGGACAAAGTTCTCTGTGTCCAGCTCCATGGAGATGCTGCTTTCGCCGGTCAGGGTGTCGTAGCCGAGGGCCTTGGACTGAGTGGACTTCCCCATTATGGATGTGGGGGTACAGTCCACATTGTCGTCAAGTGAGTAACTATCTTAAGGGGGACTGAGGACTGACAGGCAGTAACAAGTATGTTCAAGCTCTCCCAGACTCTGACGACTAGTATTGGCTACACTACTCCCGCGTCGTTCGCTCGATCCAGCATATACTCCTCCGACATCGGTAAGCCATTAAATCGTGATGTCTTGACTGACACCCAGGCAAGATGATTGGCTGTCCCATCCTGCACGTCAATGGAGATCATCCTGAGGGTGAGTCATCGTCGTGTATATCAGGTCTGATGAGACAGCTGTGGCAAGAGCAGTGGATGTCGCATTCCGATATAAGCAAATGTTCCGCAAAGATGTCATCATCGACTTGATCTGCTATCGAAGGTGAGCCGGCTTTTAGGCTGGGATTCATAGCTGACAATGCAGATGGGGCCACAATGAGGTATGTTGTGGAGACGGAACTCTCGTTCAACTTGAGCTGACCTGTATAGCTTGACGAGCCAGCTTATACACAACGTATGCGATGTTCTCTTGCATAACTGACTTTCAGCTCTCATGTACGAGAAAATTCGTTCAAGGAAGTCGGTCCCCGAGCTTTACGAATCGCGGCTCGTGGTATGTGAACATAACGGAGGTGCTGTGTGAGCGAAAAGCACAGCTGACTTCCAGTCCGAGGGAGTCATCTCGTCCGCCCAGGCTTCCGAGCTTCGCCAATCGTTCACGGCGACCTTAGATGCTGATCTAGGCAAGATTGATGAGTATAGACCCAAATCGGAAATGCTGGGGGGCAAATGGTCAAAGCTTGTATGGCCTAACTCTGAGCAAGCTAAGCATGAACCCAATACCGGTGTTGCTCGGAATGTCTTAGTGGAGGTTGCAAAAGCCAGCGTGACTCTACCTGATGGTTTCGTGAGTGCCTCTCGACTTCAATGACGCTGACAGCGCAGAATATTCATTCTAGGCTAAAACGACATGTCTCTGCGAGACTGAAGGGATTGGAATCCAAAGTCGATTTCGCCACTGCCGAAGCAATGGCTTTCGGATCGTTGATGCAGGAAGGATGCGACATTCGTATCTCCGGACAAGATGTTGGACGAGGAACGTTCTCGCAGAGGTATGTTGACAAGTAAAAGTCATTGCTGAAGATAGACACGCCATGTTTGTGGACCAGAAAAGCGAGCAGTGCTTGATTCCTCTCAATGAGCATATTGATGCGGATCAAGGGCGGCTGGAATTGGCCAACAGTGAGTATAACACTAGGCACGGCGCTGACTATTAGGTTCTCTGAGCGAGATGGCTGTTCTCGGTATGCTTTGCTTCGGATCCCCTTGCCGACTAGAGACTGACAGCTAGGATTCGAGGTTGGTATGAGTTGGGCTCGACCAAGTCTATTGCCAATCTGGGAGGCACAGTTTGGCGATTTCATGAATGGTGCCCAGAGCATGATCGATACTTTCATCGTTGGTGCTGCAGGTCAGAGAAGCTTCAATCACGCACCAAGTGTATGCTGACGATGACAGCAAAATGGCTTAAGCAAAGTGGTCTAGTAATGCTTCTTCCTCACGGATTCGACGGAGCAGGACCAGAACATTCTTCTTGTAAAATCGAACGATTCTTGCAAGTGAGCCATGATCCGTCAGAAGGGTCGCTCAAAGCTGACGACTTAGCTCTCCAATGATAATTCGTATGACAATGTTGGTAACGTCAATCTTGGTGTTGCAAATCCGTCTACACCTGCTCAGCTGTTTCACCTTCTCAGAAGGCAAATGGTCCGCAATTACCGACGTCCGCTGATCATTGCTTCTCCCAAGGGCTTGCTACGTTCTCCCGTAAGCTGACTCGGGTACATTGATGTTGGATTGGGCTGATCAGTCAGGCAGCAGCTTCGACACTCGAGAGCATGATGCCGGACACGAAATTTGAATCTGTGCTTGATACCGACCCGAATTACTCGGCTACACGGATCATCCTCTGTTCCGGAAAGCATTACTACACCCTTCATGAGCACTTCACCAAGACCAGCGCACTGGACCAGGTATCCCTCGTTCGAATCGAGGAGCTGTCGCCGTTCCCCCGTCAACAGCTCAAAGATGTGTTGGCGAAGTATACGAATGCAGAAAAGATCATCTGGGCTCAGGAGGAACCGGAAAATCAAGGTCCTTGGCCTTATGTCCAATCTCGTATCGACGGTGTTCTTCGGGATTCGGGTATCGGAGGTGGACGAGTGATCTATGCGGGACGGAAGAGTTGTGCCACGGTAGCCGTCGCTGTTGGCTCGTGGCACAAGAAGGAAGTTGAAGAGATTGCAAATCTACCTCTTGAAGTCTAGGCCATAAATGGGTCGTATCCGGGTATGAAGGCAATGATGAGGTGAAATGCATGATGTATGATATGTGGATTTGCAATACAAGGCAGGACATACAAACTGCTCATAAGCTAATTCCCCTGGTCGCAACCTCCGTCCAGCCGTCGGGTGCTATCTCCAACTTCAATCCGTCCCAGGATGGCTCTACCCTTCCTGCCCACTCTTTGAGCTTCTTGCCGAAGTCACAGTCAAATTGATCATCGCTCCATGCCTTCTTGACTAATGCCATAGCGGCTTCAGAATCAGGATGATCTCTCTGCCCGTCTTTTCCCCGAATCGATAAACATAGTTCCTCCCACATGAAGTGTGTCGTTGGGTGAACGAAACCGATGAGCAACGTCAAGTCAGCTCCGAGGCGGAGAGCAGTGGCGAGAGCTTGAGGGAAGCTGAAATGTGAAGGATGTGAGCGGAGTGGCCAGAGACTATCGACTACCAAGATCAATGGTCGATCTTCGGCTGTGAATTTCCCGAGTACAGCTCCGTTCCGCTCGGTATGTCCATGAATACCTTCATCCAGCTTCAAATCAGTCACCGACTGGGTGACTGATCCTTCCAGGGATGTCGTGGCTGGTCCATCTCCATTAGTCATGTTATGAGCGATTCGACTTGAGTTTCGAGCGTGTTCCTGCCGTAATCCCTCAAGGTATTTCCATGATCTATCGGGAATTGACGAGACGTCCCCCATATACACTAATGAGTTCTCGAAGACATATCCAAGGCAGATGAGAGGCTCGGGTTCTACGTTTTTTGAGGGCACTTGGGAGGGGAGGGGTTTAGGCGACTCGTTGTTTTCCGTCTTTGAGGGTTGGCGGAAGTAGATTCCGTGGTGGGCTAATTGTCAGCGAGGAGCGGGCATCTGAGCACTGCTCACATACTTGGAAATGAGTGGATCTTGATACCGGAGATCTCGAAGGCTTGTAAATCATCGATGATATTGAAGATCAGTGATGGCCTGATTGTCAGCTACGGATATTCTCAAGCCAAGTCGAGTAATTGACACATCACCGCCTCCGCTTGCTTGGCTCTTGTCGACCATGTATGGGAAAGCTCCAGCGACAGTGTTGTATGTAGGTCGATTCAGGTAAACAGGTATGGAGCATTTCTGACGTATACACCATTCCCTCAAGTCATCCATTCCGAAGAAAGCGTCCGCGTCTAGCGTCAGTCATCTTGTACCCACTCTGTAACTCACGACCATGAGTCAGAATAACAGCATCTATAGTCTGCACGCCCCAAACTGGGAAATACCGGTTCGCATTCTCCCTAAATGTCTTGCCGACGTCCAAAACGATGTTGAGCCATTTCCCTTTCAGTTTCTTCCGAATGACCATACTTGTATTGCCCCTCTTGTTCTTGTATCCCTCCGGTACATCTTTGTCCACCGCTGAACGACACGAGCCGCAGGAGATATTCTTCGGCCAAGATCCATCTGGATCGTACTGTCCTGGAAGAGGCGAGGGTTTTGATTTGCGCTTCCCATTCGTCTTGATATCGCTAACGTCGGAGGGCAAATTGGAAGAAAGAGTCAAGCATGGGGCGAGAGGGAGTCCGGTCGATGTTCCGGTACCCATGAAGAAACATTGGAGGTTGTCGTCGCCCATCTTGTGGTATAATTAGGTGAGGATATTGAGAACAGGCGAAGCCGATCGAAAGTCGATTCATTCCCATGATTTTGATTGTTCCTGATATTACGGCAGACCATCATCAGTCAAACCTTCTGTCATGCTGACAACCGTAGCCTGGCAACGGTATCATGGGTGGTAGCTAGGCAGTGCCATTGAAGGGAGGGAGAGCACGGACATGCATGTGACCCAGAAATCTGAGGGAAGTCTCTTAGGTTCGTCAATGCAATCAATCTCACTCCCTCCCTCCAACCATTGACCCGAATTTCCACGATGCCCGTCAAAGCCGAGCCCTGCTATCCAGACTCCGAGGACTCCTCGAATCAGTCCACCCCTCCCAAGCAAAAGAGAAAGTCTCTATCATCACCTCCATACGACAGCTCCGAGAAGAAACCATCGTCAGCCAAGAAACCTAAATCGACCCCTGTCGGCACCATGACTCCCGAAATCAAGGAAGCCTTGGTCGATCACATGATGCGAATCGCCTGTTCTGCTATCAAAAAGGAGGAGTTGGCTGTTGAAGTGAGTGTATGCATGATTTGTGGCTGACGAGAAAGTTGGGAATCACCAAGAAACAGCTTGTCAACGCGATCTGTTCGGGCAGGACTAATTTGAGGAGTAAGCTCGTCAAGGCTGCGAGAGAGTTGTGAGGCGATGTGGAACACCCACAAGTCTGGAAGCCATGCGAGTCTGGTACTTATGCATATACATCAAGTTATAGTACAGGGTCTCAGGCCGTCGGGGGCTCGAGCGTGGCTTCCATTTCTTTTGGCGCCTCTGTTATAATGGGTGTAGTGTCGGGAGCTGGAGCTGCGACTGGTACCGCGGGCTGGGGCTGTTGAGCGACGAAATCTTCTAGGAAACCAGGTAAAATCCTTCCTATTCTTGCGTGACTCTTCTCCCATAGATCGACTTGCTGAGATGTTCTGCCATCATCGCCAGAAGAAGGAGGTGGGACGAGTAATTGAGCAGAACTGAGGACCAGGAGGACATTCTTCAATGACTCGCCTGCCTCATTCTAAACCGTCAGTCATCGTGCCTCGACGTGAAAATACTCACCATTCCATCCCTCTCGCTCCTCACCATACGTTCCATTATCGTTAACAGTCTCGTAAATACCGGAACGACACCATCTTGAGTCTCCGCTAAGCGGGTAGCATCCGCCAAAAAGACTTTGCAAAGTAGTCCAGCAGTCCTCGATCTCGTCTCAGCCAGTGCTGGATCAGACGACTTGAGCAGTTCATCCATGATTGGGAATAGCACACGGTCGAATATTGGTTGTGTCGATTGCGAGAGGGGCAACCGCGTGGAGAGGAGGAGACGTTGGAGGTAGGTGATTGCTCGTTGACGAATGGGGGGGTTTGCGTTTATGCATTGCTTTGAGAGCGCAAGAAGAGGGGGCTGCCAGAATGTATTCCAGGCTGCACGTCAGCTAAGACGTCTCCATATGCTGTGATCAGCTGCTCACCTTCTTGGTCACCCATCTGGCTGGACGCAATCAGACCAGGGATAACATTCCTGAGATCGTATAACGAGTCTAGCGCAGCCAGACCCTTCTCTACCGTGGGTCCACTACTGATCAGTTATGCTAGACCGACAGTACAAGTGAAGCTTACAGAGTAGGTTGCTGAGCTCTCTTCTGCTGCCTGCCAAGTACAGCGGCGCCAGCAGCAGTCGCAAATTCATCAAGCAGAGCGACTACTCCAGCATAATTATCCCCGCTGATCCCGGGTCCACCGGGTGGAGTGGCACCGCTGCTCATCTTCTGGACTATTGCTAGTGTCATCTTCGACGCCTCTGGATGAGCGACAGTAGCTCTGAATAAGGCTATGATGAGACCCCATTCAGTCTGTGATTTGACGACTGTCGAGTCTTTCTCGAGTATCTTGGCGACGCCGGCCATCAGCTGCTCTGAGACCGCGTTGAGGGCCGAGGAGGGTAGTGATCGAAGTACGTCGAGGGCGATATACAGTTGGTCTCGAAGCTCGGGCTGATGTCAGCACCGCTGAGAAAAGGAAGACTCACAGTCTCAGAAACAATCAAACATAGCCTTAGGAGACCGACTACGGCACGTTCGATGAGGAGGACGCTGAACGACTGCGCCGAGTTGAGTAGCGAAGAGATGTATTCGAAAATGATAGGCCTGGTTACCATCAGCTTTACCTCCAGTTTGCTATAATAGAAAATATACCAAGTCTCTCCGATATGCTGCTTTCCACGACTAGCCAAGCTAACCATCATCTCGAGGTGGAAAACACAAGCAGGATCATAAGGCAATTGACCTTCGAAACGTTCAGTCTGCGAAACGCCCTCTCGAGTCTGCGTCGTAACCTGTAACTTGTCGGTTGTTCGGGCCTCGGCCAGAGTCCTGATGGCCCGAAGAGCCGAGAGTAGCGCGTCGACCTCGAGCGACCTGAAATTAGTCTGACATACTCACCAAGATGTCAACAGACTCACAGGATCTCTCCATATAGCTCTTCCAGCTTGCACGATCCCAAGCAATCGACAGCGACCATTGTGCTCTCGACATCATCGTCAGAAGTTTCCATGACGACACCCTCGGTCCCATTTCCATATGGACTAAGCAGATAGCTGGAAAGTGTCGATAGCAATCCTCCTTCAGGTCGTCTCTCTGGCGCAGCAGCGGGTGCAGCCGCTTTCATAGGGATCATAGTGGTTCCCGCCAAGAAATCTTCCATTTGCAACATTGGTGCTGGTAGTAACGAATGCAAGAAGAGGGTTTGAAACATTTCGAAGATCTGTGTCCACCCTTCTCGAATCGCGTTGCCGTGCCCATTTGCGATGGTGAACAAGACGACAGTGGCGATTTGACTTCGGTAGTCGTGTCCGAATTTGATCGACAGAGGGGATACTGTGACGGACTGATTCTCCTTCTCAACGACAGGGTAATTAGCTGTCTGATAGCCGTGCTCGCCTTCATCACCAAGACCCGTGGCTGTGGACAGCGATAAGACGATCGTGTCAAATACTTCGGGAATATTGAAATGTCCTGCAAGAGACGCGCATTGTCTGAAGCCGGTGATTGCCTTCTGAATGATGTGTTCATCCTGCGCTGATGTCGTAAATGCGTAAGCGATGGATCCGATCAGCGGTCGCCAGGCGTGCTTGAACATCGCCTCGTCGAATATTGAGGTATTGCAGATGACCATTTGACCTGATCGTCAGCGCCAATCGCAAACACGGTACCTTACCAGCACCACGAGACTTCATCATCAGAGTTTTCCAGGCATAATCGAAACCGGATTGACCGCCGTGTTCTTCGGGCAGGATGATCTCACGCTTCTTGAGAGACTCGTGAATGCCTGCAAGGTATTCTGGCGGGAAATCATTCCCGTCATTCACACCTCGCAAATTCCGCTTGTAGTCATCGATAGTCATGCGTTTCTCATCTGTCAGCGCTCATGCCGATTAGCCAGGATAACGCAGCTTACCCTATTCTGTGGATTGTGTAGATCCGTATTGAGCATGATGACCGAGTAAGCTAGGACATATACAGCATCTTCAGTCGCAATCTCCGCTATGTACATCAGCTTCGGTCACAACCCGCAGTGTATGTCTGCTCACCAGGTCTATAGGAGAAGAAGTGGGAGGAGAAGATCTCTGTGATCCTTGCAATGGGGTGAGCCTCTCCAGGTAATCTAAATGTCTCGAGCAACTCCCTCATAGCGTCCGCTACGGATTTCTGCGAATCAGTTGGGCTTTACAGTCGGGCATTCACTTACGCCTTCAAAGTCGAAAAGCCCCATGAAAGCCTTTAGCAGGTCCACTTGATCCGGACGCGAGATATACTCTCCCAGCAGCTTTTTGTCAAGCCGAGTCGAGTGTCTAAGGAACTTGGCAATTCCCATGGTTCGTTTCTCCTCATCGGTCCCTGGACCTTCATCGGGAACGATGACTCCCTCCTTCTCCAACATAGCTAAGCCTTGTTTCGGTTTAGCATTAAAAAGCGCGGCACCAATGAGTAAGACGCCCTTGCGATCTTTCCGAGTTTTCAGGCTTTCAGCCGAAGGCGCTGAATCAGGCCAAGTCTCGTCGTCATCTTCCAGTCTTTCCGACATGGCAGCTACGAAAGCCAAGAGGATTTCGAGAGAAATGAGTTGAGCATTCTCAAGACCGTCAAAGAGGTTTGTAGAGCCATCAGCCCGTGGTGGGCCAGGTGGATAGACTCCCTGTGGGATCAGCACTGCTCCACTGAAATCACTTACTCTGATCAGGAAAGCAATCAATCGCTCAAACATGTCTTCACTCTCGGTTGAACAATCGAAATTGACCCAACAGTCCACCATGAAGCTAGGCTTCGAAGCGACCTGGGCGAGCGTCTCCAGCATCAATTCCCGCGTCTCGTTAGGTACGGGCGGCAAAAGACTCAGAGGTCTTGGCGTTGAAGACGCTGATGGATCGGTATTCGGCATTTTCGCGCTATCGTTGTCCAAGACCGGAGTGCCGGGACGAGATATGTGCTGAAGATGAGGCGGGATCGGCGTGGGATGCGTAGGTGTAAGGCGCTCGATGACATATGATAGGAAGAGCTCTAATTGTAGCTTGAGGTGAGGCAACAGCGTGGCGAAAAGTGTGGATGTCGTGCGCAGAGAAGAAGACAGGAGAGCTGGTGAGTCGGATCTTGTGAGCTAAAGTCATCAGCAGTCAACGTTGGAGCTTGAGGCACGATACTGACCTGGAAAAGGTATCGACACCCTTCGTCACGTAGACCCTCTCGCAGCTCTGGCCACTTTCCGAGTGTCACTCCACCGACTTCCAGAGCCGTATTGAGTATCGCCAAAGCGCAGAGCCGCATTGAGTCGGTATGTGCCTGATCCGACGGGTTCAAGAGTGCAATGAGGACTCGGAGCAACTCAAGGATCGTCGGCAAACCATGAGGAGTGAATGATGGTGGCGATTGCTCCTCCTCCAGACTGATCCGGGACTCGAGACTTGACTTCTTCTCGACTTCTGCGGTTGTTGCTGGTTCGGTCTCATCCTGCACCTTTGCCTTCTCCTGGTCTTGAACCTGACTTGTCTCCTCTTGCTCCTTTGGGACTGCCTTGCTGCTTTCCAGATTTACAGTCGGTTCGGTATTGTTCCCGCCCTTCTTGACTGACGCCAGTAATCGGTTTACATCATCCTTGGTCAAAGTCTTAAGTCGAGCGAAACAAGCCCTCACAATTCCCTGCACACAGCTCTGAGCGGCGGTTCGCAATCCCTCGCCGAGCCTGGCCCGAGCCAACATCCCCAGACCTACTTCCAAAAGCTCACAGACACTCTCATCGGCCATCTGATCGAGCATACTCCCATAGCTGCTAGATGAAGGCATGGGGAAGGGTAAGAGTATCGAATCGATGACCCTTAAAAGACGTAGGAGCACCAGCTCATCCTGTTGCGGTGAGGATGATGGGAAGCGGCATTGCGATAGTGCCGAGGTCAAGTGGGCAAGCGCTATCTGAAGCGGTGTCGAGGGTTTGACGTCCAGTTGGACGGGCGACAAGAAGAGCGGTAGTATATTGACCACTATCGAATTTAGAGCGGCCAGCGCTAGCGAGGTGATGGGTCCAGAGGTAATCGATGACCTGATCAGTGCGAGGAATGGATTCAGGATGACGAGGGGTGTGACTTCTTGGATATCTATCATCGTCAGCTTTCGGTTTACGACGTGGCAGGTACTGACCTTTAATGGGGCCAATCGTCCGCCTCAGTTCCACAAAGCCCAGCATCAGATCCCCCTCTTCTACGCCTTCCCCGCTGGCTCGTCCTCTTCTTGATCCTGATGAATCTCCACGACTGCGTTTGCTTCCATTTGGCCTGAAAGCCGGTGGGAGAGGAGCCGAAGAAGATTGGTATGAGGATGTCGAAGTGGATGCCCATCTCTGATTTCTCCTCATCGCAGACGTCAAAGTCTGGATTTCCTGCTGTAGTAGCGTCACTGGCGAGAGATCTGTTCCCGACATGGTGGCTGTTGCGACTTGTCCTATGCCTCAAGAAGATAGGTAGGTATAGCTACTAAGGCCAGGTGGAAGATGTCGAGTTACCCCGCGTCGCGTGTCGGTTACTATACTATGCTCCCCCCATTTAAGGAACGTCACTTGCGTGTCTGTATCTGTCGACTCTCTATCAACCACCTCCCATACATACCTTACTCTACCCCATCACTCATCCAATACCATGGCAGAATGCTCCTTTGGTCTCACAGGTATGTTGGCATCAAGTGTGAACTGGTGCTCTGCCTTAGCTTCGCTCTGCGATCACGAAGAAGCTAACAGCCAGGCAAGGACTTTGTCCTACTTGCTTCCGACATGTCGGCCGGTCGATCAATCGTCCAAATGAAATCTGACGAGAACAAGATCAAAGCTCTCGGACCACATCTAGCCATGGCTTTTGGTGGAGAACCAGGTGATACCAACAAATTCGCCGACTGGGTCGAGAGGAATTTAAGGCTATTCCACATCAGGTCAGTACTCCCTGTTCTGCCCTATGAATCTGGACTGACGATGCAGAAATCACACTGCTCTATTACCACCCTCAGCATCTGCATGGATCCGTCGCTCTCTAGCAGAATCACTTCGATCACGAAGTCCATATGCCGTCAACCTCCTATTAGCCGGCTACGATACTACGACGGATCTCCCCCACCTCTACTGGATCGATTATCTGGGTACGAAAGCTGTCGTACCATATGCCGCCCACGGTATGGGAGTCTATGTCGCTCTCAGTACGATGGATAAATGGTGGTATGATGGGATTGGACGAGAAGAGGGAGTAGATGTCTTAAAGAAGTGTGTCAACGAGTGCGAGAAGCGTATGTCAATTGATTTTCCGTTCATCGGCACCCACTGATCTTCAGGTCTTACAATCAAATTCGACTTCAACTGTATTCTGATTGACAAGGATGGCATTCACAAGATTAACCTCTCGTCAAGCGATCCAATTGGGGAGATGAAGGCTCAAGGATCGGCAGCGAAGGTAGACGCACCCAACGTACCCGCAGAGGTTACGGTGGCTTAGATTATGAAATTTGTAGGATATGATCGGTCATGCAGTACATGTATATACGCGTGAGAGATCATGGACGGAGTATTGCACTGAGGATGTTTTCCAAGATTGGCATGGTTTCTATATAATCCCAGGATGCTTCGTAGCAGTGCTTTAGGTGAGAGCCTCTAAGTGACTCCGCTGGTACCTAAAAATTCTATGTAGCGAAGCTGGATGATCAGCTCAAATTGGAAGGAATCTAGGACACGACTCACATGCCGAGCATCTTGAACGGCGCTGTCGTTTCTCCCTCCTTGCCCATTAGACTACATTCCACGTAATGTGCCCCTGCAGGAACACCAAGATCGATCATTGTAAGACTGTATATTAGTATCGCATTTTGGGAGCAAAGTGGTTGACGTACGTGGGTGTTGTATCTCCGACATCGGCTGTTCCCGTCAATTCAACTGCTCCGGCTGTGTTGTCATCTACCCAACACGCAACCTTGCCTAAACCCTTCTGAACTGGGTTTCTGACTGGTCAGCTGTGATCCTGCTTTCAAGCAGCATACTCACTGTAGATAGTAAATTGCAACATCTCCCGCACTCAGGTGGACAGGAACCCTGAATTTGGCTCCAGCAACCTCGGCCCACCAGTAGTGTTTTTCCTCAGCCCAACCCTCGTTCTTGACAGGATGATGCGCTGACCAGCCAGAGCCATAAAAGTGCGAAGGAGGTAAAGGATTAATTAAGTCGTTGGCGCTGACGCAGAAGGGCGAAACTTCCCGGAATTTCAGGATATCAGAAGGTCGATCCGTCAACATGGCTTGAGGTACTTTGATAGCCCTCATCTTAGTTGCCAAAGAGACATCCTCAGCTCCTTTGTCGGAGCCACCTAAAAGGTCTGCACTAGGTGAGCCCATGTATGGAACATCGAACGCGTGACCCATCGTAGCGGCCCAACCTGCACAAATTTGTGATTGGAAATACGAGATGAGGACGTCGGCGATGAGCTCGTGACCTGATGGGTTGGCGAGTACTGGGTCGACATAGAATAGTGAGCGCGATTCCTCGGGGTTGGCAAGGTAGTCGTGATACAGAACACCCTTGGCGCTATCCGTCAGTTTGAACATGACCTGAAGCTTAGAGATGCCTACCTAAGATGTGGGACGTCGTAGAATTGGGCGACCACTGTATGTAGCAGTTCCGGCCCTGCGAAACCATTCTGGGCTTGGACCTGCGGTGAGAAATGGCCGAGAATGATGACGGCCGGTTGATCGGGCCTGACAAGAATAGATCGGACAAGTAGCTCGAAGTGGTCTAACCATTGAGGGTCGCTGAGGGTCAGCTTCCACGCCCTCGAATCAACCGATGAACTCACTTGGGATCTGACGCGTCGAATTCCAGAATGACCAGATCTGTCTGATCGGGGAGATGATGTGTCGAGCAATAGGCAAAGTAGGCGCTATCCGTCCGACGTTCTGCTCCATTCGTCAATTCAGATGCGGGGTGAGGGAATATCGAGTTCCACCACTCGAAGAACCTGGAAGGGTAACAACGTGGGGAAATGGGGTCATCTCCAGCTCCATGGCATGCGGAGACTGACTTCAGCTCTTTTTCTATGACTGCGATATGGAGTGACTCACCTGAACCACCTAGCACAGAGACGGTGATGGGCATACCGGCCATCGCTTTCTGAATGACCCTCTGAATTCTAGCACCGCTCCCGGTATGTATTCTAGATTTCAATAACGGCCATTGCCCTCTACGTTCCGCCACAGCGTCCCCTGGTCCGAAAACTGGACAGAAGTCGAAAGGTGCCGGATCTGTCGCTGATGCATTCAAATAATCTTTGGGCGTGAGGAAACCAGATGATGTGGAATAGTGGGACACAGGATCTGAACTCGCTAGGAGATCAGTCATCGTCCATCTGAGCACGAATGACCGACTTACGCAATAACAGTCGTGTGAATGAAAAGATTCCTAGACATGCGAGGATGATATACCATACCCTTAATGGTATGCCTGTCGCAATCAGTATTGCCTGGACGCGAGCAAGGTGAACCCACCGTAAAAGCTCCCGGGCTTCTCGTCGTCTCTTCCCTTCACTTCGCGCAGCATTTCTGACGATGGCCTTCGACTATATGTGCTCTTATCTAGTCTCGAATAGGAGGTACCCTCAGCCTAGATTGGCGTTACTGCCTGTAGAGGTGGAAATGTCGATTGAATTCGTCGCGTCAAATTCGATAAAAGAGTGAATGCCAGCTACGGAATGGCTGCGCTGATGAGTCGAGATTATCTCGAGTCGTTCCAGATTCAAAGAAGATCGTCCCGATCGACCAATGCTTCGTAGTTGTATAAGGAGTGAATGTATGTCGTATATAGATTATGGGAAGATATCACTTAGGGGGAGACAATCAAAGATGTCTTCGATTCAGGGTAAATCCACGTGACTCAATCAAGACGCGTCAATTCAACGTAGAACATGAGGGGTAAAGTATCATCTTCATATCGCAAGTATCAGTTAAAGGGTCATACCTAGTCAGCCGAGCTTGGAATCGGACTCGACTATAGAGATGGCTTTGCCAAAGGCACTTCAACCAAGTTTGACGCCTGATGAGCTCACTTTCCTGGCAGAAGAAGATGTCATCGACATTGTCCCCCTATTCTCGATGACCCGGGTCCGACTTCTCAGTGTGAGTAGTAGCTGCTGATGAAGGGTAAGGGACGAAGCTGAGGAGCCAGGGAATATATGGTCCTTTCCAACCACCTTCCGCGTGCAGAGTGCCTTTATGGCTGGCATTATCGCTGAAACGGAAACGTAAATGTCGTATAGTCTGTCCGGACTGGCTGGCAGTAGGTGAGTCGCTGTTCTATGCCTGCAGCTAAGTGCCCATCAAGTCTTGGTCGCTGATGGTTAGAAAAGCTACAAGCGCTGCTCAAAGATGAAAAGGAGAACGCAGAAGCATTTGAACCTTTACCACGCCGGTTTTTGGAAACCTCGAAAATACTACTGGACATGTAAGCTGGCAACTGCACTTACACGACACTAGCTGATTGAACAGAGCGTCCGACGACCTCGTTCAACCGGTAGAACTACGCTCTTTACTCAAAGATCTGAGAGAAGTTAGACAAGCAAAGATCCGTATAGGTCTACAATCAGAGGGTGTAATGAGAGGATCATATCTACAGGTAAATCGGCTACTTGTCGTGGGCGCGAATCTGATTGTCAGGTGACAAATTTAACGCCGCTCGAATTGACGGAACTGAAGCCTTTCCTGGTGAAAGCTATGGGAATGATGCAAGGGCTGGAGCCTAGACGGGATGAAGATGATGAAGGAACCGGCGCGAGTCAGATGTAAGATAGCACATACGACATATTCTGTACAATACAACTCAAAACGTTGATGACCATGTAAACATGGCACAGACTTAGTGGCTTGACAAGGTTGAGATGGAATCTTAGGCATGTGAGCTGCATTCATAGACAAATTAGTCTACATCGAGGTCATAGGGAGGAAAGTTTGTATTCAGAGGATGAGGTGCGACAGTGTGTACCGTAATCTCATGCTTGATTATGGTGAAAATCTTGTCTTTTCGAAGGCGGAGGGACGAATGAGCAAGGAAGCCGTCAATCTTGTGTCAATGATCAATGTCCACTTTCAGACTTTAGACGACTCCTTTTGAGAGTCCCCCGGTTACTCCGTGAGAACATGGGATTTCCGGATCTACAGGGATGAGATCGATCGTGCTCGTCCTGATGCTTGTTCAGAATGTTTCGCACCTGTATGATCGTCTTCACATGAAGGCAGCACTTCACCCGGTGCCATAGCTTGATGCATCAAGTACGTGTACAGGATAAGCATGACGAGAAGAACTGCAACACGCTAGAAATGAAATCAAACGCACAAACACCGGGGAATTTCCTCTCCTTGATAATCCGAGAGAAAGGAGAAAAAGGGCTTTGGTGCCAGTCATCAGCGATACACATGCTCACATTGCCATGCATAGTAAAGCGTGACGTGTCACATGCACTTATGCTGAACATAAAACTTCACTTCAGTCCGCTCAAGCGGATCTTGAAAGACGGCTGAGAAGAAGTGGTGGTCTCTCCAGTTGGTCCCTGGGCGAAATACTCCCCATAAGCGGCGGTCCCGGGCGTAGGAATAGCGGGTGTAGCAGCCACTGGTGAAGGCGCCATCGAAGTAACGTTGAACATAGGGCAGTTCCTGTTTGCCTCTAGATCACCGTCAGCCACATCCAAATTACTGAGACAGTGACTTACTAGTATGACCAACTTGACCACATGCACCACATCGACGTTTACTTGTGTCGAGCTCTCCGTCAAAGTCCGGTCTGTTTCGCGCTTCGTACTTCTTCCTTGCCAGCCGCCTTTCTTGATTCTTCTTGACCTTTTCGACCGCCTTCAAAAGCCTGTAAATTAGCTATATAGCACGATGGAAGAATTTCGGCTGGACTTACGCAATACGCTTCAGCTCGTCCTCTTCAGGATTTCCACTAGGTTTGAGCATTTCTGGATTTCGCATGAAATCGAGAATCTTTCTCTCCTCGACTCGCTTCAGGTAGCTCTGAATTACAGCCGGGTCGCGAACAATCTCGAACTGCTCTTTCCCTTTCACCTGTCATATCAGTATATTAATCCCATGACCAAAGTCAATGGCATACGATTCGCTTAATCCTCAACACCTTTCCACCATAAGGGTTGCCAGTGAATTGTGACTCGCCATCCATCGAGTACTGAGATGGACTCATTTCCCTCGGACTCTCGCCAAAAGGTGTGGCGGCCAGCGAGTGACCCCTCGACATGGCTCGTCGACTTTCCGATCGGCCTACTCTTGGATTCATGCCTGGCATGTGGACTGGGCGATCATCGTCCGGTACATCAAGTACCGGCGGGATTGGATTCGAAAGAGCGGAAGCCTGCAGATCCCAGACTTTACGTTTCTCTTCTTCATAGATCCTGTTCTGTTCCGCATTCGAGATTTTGAGGTTCCCGGTTCGCTCTCCCTCAACTGATTTATCAGGACAATCACGCACACAGAAGCTGACTTACGTCTTCGACCCGCCTCAGTCTCTCCTTTCCTCAGGAAGTAATTCTTCATGTTGGTTCTCAAGAAACTAAACCCTTCGCCGCGACCAGTAGGGTCACCTTCTCCATGCAGAAGAAGCCAAGCTTTAGCCGCTTCAGCCAATTTATAATTCTTGGTGGTGAACCAAACAGCAAGTTGCTGCTCGATATCGAGGGTCGTGTCGTCACCAACGTCATCCTCGGCATTGCCCTCGGCCGTTTTGGCGTACCCAGCATCATATAGATGTCGCTGGCCGACCTGCATGGCCTCGAATAACATTGCTTGTTCCGGTGTACACTGCTCGATTACGCTTTTACGGTCTTTGGGGAAATTGTAGGCTTCATTGAGGAGCCAGTACCCCACATGCGGATGGGGATGACGAGCATAAATCAGGAATTCCTGCTGGTCAGTCATCTTTCAAGCTCGGGATATCGGACTCACGTTGCCCTTAATCTTCAGACGCTGCCTCATCTGCAATTCACTCTGGTCCGGGAAATACTTCATTAGGGTAGCGAGCTTGATGCGCTTCTCTTTCGATTTTTGTATCAATAGCCAAGCGACAATCATGAGTCTGACTTTCGCGGTATTGGTGTTTTTCCTAGCATGCGGGCCGGCCACTTCGGACTCATTAGGTAGGACCTGACCAACGGTAAAGAGGTTGTTTATTGACCGGATATAGTAGCTTGCGTGACCATTGATGGTTTGACTGCCAGTTCAGTGCGGTCAAAGTCACCATCAATAAGCAGGACACTTACCGTATCACCAAGAAGTCGGTCGTAGCTGGTTTGTGCTGGAAAATAGGGGCTCGAATCAGGTTGTTGTGTATGATTTGTGTGACCTTGCCACGATCAACATAACCTAGCAGGAAGGGCTCGGCATCACTTGGGTTCAAGATGGATGGTTGACCGAAATCGAGCTATGAATCAGCTTGAGACATGCACCGGAGGCTCACCTTTGGAACATGCTCATCCTTGTCATCCTTCTTACGGTAGTAGTTGACGATAGTCGTTCCCATCCCGTACCCGCTCATGATCGGTGGATATTCTTCCGAGAATTCCAGCAGGACACAAGGACCTTTCTCAGACATGGTGAGATCTTTGGTAGTCTTGAATCTCTCGCTTGGATCCGCCAATACTTGTCTTTTCTTCGAACTGACTGATGCTGATGGGTTATTTTTAAGCTTGTGGAGCGTGATTGGCACGCCGATAGGGAAAGAAATAGCGGGGCGTCGCCATGATCTCGTTTCCGCCTTGCTAAGTCCCGTCTTGTACTACCACCATCAGCCGTTTGGATCGTGAAAGACGATAGCAATAGCTTACAAAGGGCATCTGTAGTGTCTTGGCCGGCTGGGAATGGAATACCTCGATAGCACCAAAGGTTTGACGAATTCTGAATCTTGCTTCTCGAGAATGCTCGTACAGCCCGTCGTTCGACAAATTGAACAGGTCAGCGGGCTTTGTCCCAGTGGTATCCGTGATACGTTTCTGTTGACCGATCTCCTGGTCCTCCTCGTCATCAAAGAGATCGGGAGTCATTTTAGTGGAATCCCATATGATATCGCTGAGCCATTCGCCTGATCCCAAGAAGTCGTTCCGGGGGGCTAGGGGATTGGCAATGGCCTTTGATCTCGGGGCGTCCCTGCCGGTCAACTTCAATTCTTCGAGAGCCATAGTTCACTTACAGAGTACACATAACGATATCCTTCTCCCAGTCAGCCAAATCAAGGGCTTTGGCCTCCGTAGCCACCCAATCCGGGCGTGCCAGCGCCTGGTAATCAATATCGGCCGGCGCCTCCTTGACGGCCCGTCTCTGCATATCACGAGCTCCCTTTATCCAGTCTTTGTCGAAGAGGCGGCCAAGCGGCTTCTCGTATGGTGCTTGACCTGGTGTGGAAACTCGAAGTGGTTGCAAATCAGCTAGAAAGTCCTCGTCGTCTTCTGGCTTGTGTACCGTGGCAGCAAACGTATCTAAAGCGTCAGCACAGAATTCGAACCAATCCAAGAGAAAACATACGTTTCGCCTCATGTATCACCTTTCTCCTTTTCCGCCTATAAGATGCCTCCTTGTACTGCTCCCTCGCATAAGGTGTTTCGTAAATGACATCCGTCATTCTCAGTCTGCTTCCAGGCTCGAAATCAGGCCATATCCTCTTGACCACATCTTTGGGATCCTCCTTGGCCTTGATTTTGCCTTGATGACTAGCGCGTTTCGCTTCCAATTCCTTATTCATCTGCAGAGCCATCCGCCTATACCGAGCTTCCTCTTGTTTCTCTTTCGCTCGAGCGGCTTTCTCACCCTCGGTCTCGGGTGGTAGATCGTGGTCTGAGAGATCATCTTCGTATCCTGCGTCATCGTCAGAGTTGTTGTCGATGCCGGCTAGCTCGTTGGACGCAGATGCATCGCCGCCTCGCGATAGAAGGGTGTTGAGGCCACTAGAATCGACGCCTTCGGAGGCGAGAAGCTTGCCGAGACCGAAGGAGCCGAGATAGTCGTCTGCACTGTCCATCGCTTCCAGGTGCCGCTGAAGCGATCAATCCGCTTTGTGGAGAAAAAGGAAAGTCAATAATTGGATGAACAAGAGTAAGAGTGAGTGAGACACGGCCCAACAGCGGCAACACTTGACGGAATCAACATCTCGGGGTCCCCAAATCGACTAACTCGGTCATATGGAACAGACCTTCTGTAAATGACCGGGCTTGCTTGCATGTATGCAACTTCCGTAACATACCTGACTCGCACGAATGACAGCGGATATTGAGCTGATCAATTCGGTGATACAACTTCCGAATGGTGTGCAAGTGCCAAATCGCCTTGTCAAGGCGTCTATGGAAGAAGGTATTGGTACCGGTGGAGGACTGCCAGGGAAGCATCATCGAAAGCTGTACTCACGATGGGCAGAAGGAGGGTGGGGCATGATCATTACAGGTATGTCAGCTGATATAGATAGGTCGGGCTGATCCTCAGGCAATGCACAGGTGGACGAGCGACACCTGGCAACTCCTCATGACCGAACAATTCCCCGAACTCCGGCCTCTCTGCAAGCCTGGACAGATCTCCTCTCTTCTATCCTTTCGAGTGTGCCCTCGGCATCAAAAGCACCGCTTTGCCTGGTCCAGATCTCTCATGCAGGTCTACAATCATCGTCTACGATCAACTTCTCCCGAGCACCATGGTCGCCCGCTATCGCCCCATGCGTCGCTCGACCCGATACAGGTACTGGCATTCTTGGCTGGATTGCTGGGCACCTGATCTGGCCTATCAAGAGCGTTGAAGTAGTTGATTTCCGAGATTGGCTAGATATTGTGGATATGTTCGTGGGAAGCGCCAAGTTGGTGGAGAAAGCCGGATGGGATGGGGTTCAGATACACTCTGCTCATGGCTACCTTCTTGCCGAATTCTTATCGCCTCTGGTATATTCAGGATCCTGGAGACTAATCAGTGTGATTCTGATCATTAGACAAATCCGATGGGACGACCGCTACCTGGCGTTCCTGCTCTTATCCCAAACCGCCTACATCTCCTTTACTTGATCCTGTCACGACTTCACGAAGAAACAGACAGGAAATTCATCAAGGCAGTCAAGATCAACTCATCCGACTTTGTACAAGGCGGTGAGCTTGAGACTGCCTTCCTTCGTTTATCGGCTGATCCACTAGGGCTCGACGAGGACCAAGCTGCAGAGGTTATCAAAGAGATTGTGTCCTGGAAATTGGTCGACTTGCTCGAGATTTCAGGCGGAAATTACTCAAGTCCGGCATTCTGTGATCTAGAGCACTCATCAACATCACCACGTCAAGCCCTGTTTTCGAGCTTCACAACTTCCCTACTACCATCATTACCCACTCCTCCGGATGGCCCAGCCATCATGCTGACTGGAGGTCTACATTCTCGACCTCTCATCGCTAGTTCGCTCCGAGAGAGGGCATGTGATTTAGTCGGAATAGGTCGACCTGCATGTCTTCATCCCACCCTTCCATCCGACATCATTTTGAACCAAGATCTGTCCGAGGAGAAGACGGACGTGGGGGGTTACGATATCCCAGGAGGACCGATGTGGAAAAGACTACTAGGCGGTGGTGGTTCATCTCGATCTCCTACCGACAAAGTTCAGCCAGCAACATATGCGGAAGATGAAACTTCTCCTCTGGTACAGGATGAACACCCAAGTACTGGAGGGATTCCGCTGGTAGGAGCTGGCGTTTCGACTTTCTGGCATGAATGGCAATTGTGCAGGATTGGACGGGGTGTCGAGCCGGACCCAACCATGAGTTGGGGTAGAGGATTGGCTCTGGAGGCACTGTGGTGGGGCATAGCGAAGGGCGGTCCGGTCGGGTGGTACAAGGCTTACAGAGGCTTATGATCACTAGTCCTGTAGATCTCATCATCGGGGCAGATTAGACAATATTACGATATGCAATCACGAATTTTATGCGCAACAACAACGCCTAGTATGGATCATCTACCATGCACGGGAGGAGCTACATCAACAAAATGACCTAGAACTTCGACTTGACGGTCTGAGGTTTGGCCAACTTGATCCCCGAGCCTCCAGCTACCGCTCCGGACCTCTGCGCCAGACGTCCAGGCGCACCTTGCGCAATTGCCGATAACGTGCCCAGATTCGTACGAGGTTCCTTGAGGGAAGAAGCATGGTGAGTGATCGGCCGAGTCGTTGCGACTGACATCGGAGGTCGACTAGAAGCTGCCGAAGTCGATCTACTCGGTACGTAGCGAAGATCCTGTAGCGCTGACACAGTTTCTCGGCGTTTTTGGACGGCGGTCCCCCGTTCCAGGGATTTGACCGTGATGCCGAGGATCAAGCTTCCGAATCTCTACATCAAATCAGCCTGTACAATCTTACTCTAGTCAATGAGCTTACTTTGCGGTGAGTGGCCGAGAGACCTTCGATATCTGCCAGGGCTTTCTCATCTGTGCTGATTAGCTCGGCGCGACAGTGTACAGGCGTGAAACAGGGGTGAACTCACTCTTTGGGAGTCTAGCAGCGATCTCCTGTAGCATTCCATCATCCATCATTGGCCATGTTTTGCTTTCGGCCCGTTTCTGCTATTTAGCTTATTTCACTGACGTCGGTCACGTCGATTTACCCTGGTGTACATGTCCTTCAGCTGTTTGTACGCCCAATCAACAGGCGATGCTGTATCTCCTCGATCAACATCGCTAGCACTAGCAAGATTTACGACCTGTTTGGCGGCAGGAGCAGCTCTGGATGGGCCTGCAGTAGACGGCCCACTTGTACGTCTTCTCTTGGCGTCTTTCAGCGGTATGTCCTCCTCGACATCTGTAGCATCTCCATCCACCTCGATCGGGTCTTCCGGCGCATAGTCACCGTCCTCGTCCGAATCGCCCCAACGGGAATTATCGAACTCTTCAGTCTCCTTCTGAATTTGCTGCAATGAACGTTGTCGAGATACGGGATTTGATTTCTTGGCTGTAAATTTGATTTGTCCCTGTGTCTCGTCTGCGCCGGCGGAGACTCGTTTCTTGGTTGTCTTTGTGGTCTTCGCATTCTCTTTACGCGGTGAAGCTTCCCTGAAGTCCATCATGATTTTCTGACGGCCAGCAAGTATAGCTTTGGAGTTCTTCCCGACCTAGTTACCGTCAGTCATATCTGCGACCGAATGATAGATCAACTCACCCTGAGGTATGAGTTGGAATAGCCAGCACCGTTTTGCACATTGAACTCGTCTAACCCGCAACTGATGAGCAGAGCAGCAACCAGCCTTTCAGCCTCACCAACACCCCAGGTCTTGCCTGAGCCGAAATATTCGTTCGACGACAAGCCTTTAGCCGATTTCCCGTTCACTCCTCTGAAGCATTCGGCTGCGTTTTTCCGCGTGATGCGATCTGCCCGATCAAATGCCTGAACCATCTTGATCATCAAGATAGCATCTTCCGTGACATCTTCGCTCGTATAATTGTTTTTGTTTTTGTGAAGGCAAACATCGCATCCTCCGTTACACTTTGCCGGATCAAAAGTTTCAGAGAAGAAAGATAGGACTTGAGATCGACGACAATCAGTCTTGTTCTCGCAGTATCGCAAAACTTCGTGGAGCGAAGCCTTCTGTCGGTCCTTTTGGTCTTTCGTCATGTCGCGATCCGACTCGATCATACGTAGCATACTGGCCGAGTCTGGCGGTTGTCAGCACATTCGCTCTTCAGGAAATCGCTAGCTTACCGCCGAATGTGTAGTCTGATGGGCGTCAGCGTATGCTTCACAGGGAGAGAGTGTCACAGACTCACACAGGACACAATCAGAATTCTTGCCATCACGTCCAGCTCGACCAGTCTCCTGATAATAACCCTCAAGCGACCGCGGCAGCGAATAGTGGATGACGACTAAAGAATCAGCTTTATCATCACATTTCAAACGGAGCCCACATCTGACATCCGCTTTGTCGATACCCATCCCAAAGGCAACCTATACGTCAGCTTGGTCCGGCGGGACTCGTCGACCTACGGTAGCAACGATGATCTCAAATTTGTGATCCTGCCAATCCTCTTGAGCTGCACGCCTGTCATTCTTTGGCATACCAGCATGATAATGTCGAGCTCGAATACTGTAAATCTGCCTCAGCTGCATAGCAACTTCCTCGCATTTGTCACGCGAAGAGCAGTAAATGATCCCGCTAGCTTCACGTTCTTGGGTACCTATAAAACCGACGATCTCTTTAAGGAGTTCCTTCTTCTTCGGCCTGACCTCGTAATTGAGATTTGGACGGTTGAAGGATTGCTTGAGCTTTTCGCACCCTTCGATACCCAAGGATCTGATGATGTCGTCTTGGACTTTATCTTGGGCTGTGGCGGTGAGAGCCATGATTGGGACCCGTTCGTATTCCTTGCGCAATGAGCCCAACTTGAGATCTGTTCAATTAGCTCCCTTGTTCAGAGTGGGATCAAACTCGCTTACAATCTGATCGGAACTGTGAGGCGCAGCGTCAGTGTACAGGTTCAAGAGGTATCAATTTTGCTCACATCGTGTCCCCACTGTTTCCTTAGTACTGGATCACTCAATGGTTCGCTAAGTATCAACTCACCTGGCTAACACAATGCGCTTCATCAATTACGAAACGCGCCAATCGATCTCGCCTATACAGATCCCTCATGATATGCTTGATAGTCCCACCCATACTCATCATTTCTGGGGTAACATACACGACCTTGGTATGAGGTTCACGTTTACTCAGTTGCTCATGAGCCAGGTTCTTATCTGCCTGGCTGAGATCTCCGGTGTATGCGATGGCGGGAATGTTGAGGTTACAAAGATGGCGAGATTGGTCATTGATGAGCGAGATTAGGGGGGAGATGACAAATGTGACCCCTTTGGTGACACCGTCTGAGCAAATTGCGGGAAGTTGATCTGAAATTCAGTCAGAGATCATCATGGCTCGTCGCTTACAAGTCAGACTCTTTCCTCCTCCGGTCGGCATGAGAACAAAGACTATAGCTTAGCACGCCTCTTCTTGATCGAAAAAATGATTCACCATCGCGTCCCGCCATTGTAGCATCCACAGCCTCCCTCTGATGATGTCGAAATCCAGGTAACTTGAATATCTCTCGCAATTTTTTGTCGATCTCTTTCGTCCAAGGGTGTTTCTTGATTAGTTGAACCGGAATAGGAGGTGCTTCTCGGATAGCTTGCGCTCTAGCCTGTTGCGCTTGCTGCGTGGACGGCCCGGGTCCTCCCATCATGGCTCTAGCCGTGGATGCTTCATGCCGGATCGGTCTTGAAGGTGGGGGAGCGGTCGGAGATGAATGGAATGCGTCCACTGGCAGGTTCTCCAATTCGGCCATAGCTGCCAGGTAATTCTCATCTTGAATGGCTTGACGACGTCGGGATGAGCCTTGAGTCTTCGGCGATGGTGATGCAGGTCCTCTGATATCAACAGCATCGTCCATGGCTTGGGCCATTGCGATATCACTATCAAAGTCCGATTGATCTGGGATTTGGGTCGGCAAAGGTCTTCTGATAATTGGCTGCGTAAGCCGATGTGCACCAGGGAGATCAAGCGGATCGTCGCTGGCTAGATGAGAGCTGGAAGACGTTCGTGCGAGATTGGGTGCTTCATTCCGGCGACTGCTGCCAGTGTCGCTGGGTTCCGGCGTGTGCAAGAGCTGTTGGCGGAAAGGTGCGCTTGATCCGGATGAAGACGGTCCAGCCATTACCGGTGATCCTGCAGAAGATGCTGTCCGAACTGCCATAGCAGCCTTGATCTCTTTGATGCGCTGGCCGTACAGATCGCTGTTTGCATCAGCTCCTGACACAACTGAGTAAGCTTACATGGTGCCTTGAATTATGATGGGATCGTCCTCTTCCTCCCCATCGTCATCTCTCCTCTCCCGCATCTCTTCGCGCTTCTCCATCAGAGCCATGCGCTTCTCTTGATTCATAATGAGTCTTGATTTGAGCTTCTCAAGAGGGACCTATTTGATCAGCTCAGATCTGGCGGTCAAGCAATCTCTGCTCACATTGTCTAGACTCGATGCCGAGTGCCCTCCTCCCGACATAAAGGGACTCGCGCTGGCTATGATCGGACCGCTCATACTGACCAGTTTCTGTCTTCAATACCCTTCCGTCTGTGTCTCGACTCCTTGGGGCTGCTGTGTAACCATGCAATCGCGTGGCGAACTTTCGATCAGACGAGCCTTGTAACAAGGTCTGGCTCGGTTTCGGATCCCAGTTCGGGGCGATACGATCGAGCAGACAGCGATGAGAGACTCTGCAATGCCGATGAGTCGTTTTTGGGTCACCTATAGATAGGTGTCGCGTATAGTAGTGATTTACTAATGTATTGACAGGACAGAGAAAGAAATCACCCTCGCAACGCGTCTTGATTGAACGGACATGACTTGCATCTCCGTCTCTACTGGTGGGGTCTCCAATACATCGAGTCCATCAATTTGGTCCTATTGTCCTCCATCCGCAACACAACATGAGCGCTTCGACATCACGAGTCACCTTGGGAGCTCTCTCTCGAGGATCGAAGGCTCAATGTCTTTCAAGCAGCTCGAATCGAGTCCGACAGGCAATATGTCTCCCGCCCAGCCGGACTGGACAAATGCGCTTAACCTCAAATCAGCCAAAGCAGATTGGGAAGGGGAAGGAGAATGAGCGATACAATTACAATACTTCTATGTCTTTCTCGGATGAGGTTGACCCAGATGTGAGTAGAATTACGCCGCAAAGTTGCTGATAAGTCAGCATATCAATTACCGTAGAGTTACCGCTACAGATCTAACGAGTCGACGAGAACCGCCTACCAAAGTCAAGATGCTCGTCCGAGACTTTATCGATGACTCACTGTATAATGTGAGTCTGGTCTTTGAGGGGACGACCAGCAGTACTGAGATTTAGCCGAACTACGGGTACTTCCCGAAAAACGCAACTATTTTCACCCCTCCTTCCAAAGGCTTCGACTTTAGCTCGTACCCGAATGCTACAGCTTTCCAGGAGGCTGTAGCGGAGCGATATGATACGGAGTATGACGATAATCGTCCAGGTCTGGGGAGACAGGTCTGGCATACTCCCACTGAGCTGTTCAAGGTATGGCAAAAGTGAACGGGCATGAAGCTGACATGAAGCCATACTACGCACATACCCTCACCGCTGCGATAGTACAGCAGTACAAGCACAACCATTTCCCCAATCGCCCGTTGACAATATACGAGATTGGGGCTGGAAATGGATCTTTTATGGTTGACTCGGTCACGTACATCAAAGAACGCCATCCCGAAATATACAGAAATATGAAGTACAAGATTGTCGAGATTTCCGCTTCTCTAGCCAAAGCACAGCGAAAGAGGGCGAAGCAGGAGGGACTGGACGATGTGGTGGAGGTCATCAATGAAGACTTCTTCAAGTGGTCAGGAGTTCAGGATTCTGGAGAGGGGAGCTACGTGGTAGCCTTGGAGGTCTTTGTGAGTGCAGAGACTGGACTTTTTTATAGACATTGATGATCAGGATAACTTGGCACACGACATGATCCGATACGATGTCAAGACACTGACACCCTACCAAGCGGTAGTCGCCATCGATGCCCACGGCGATTTCAGCTTCCTTTACGAACCATGCTCCGACCCGCTTCTACGCCGGTATCTAGCTTATCAGCGCCTCCTTCCAGCTTCGCCATCTACAACCCCACCACTCATACAGTCATCATTCATACGCTCCCTATACTCTTCTCTGCCTTTTGCACCGAATTTATCGAAACCAGATTGGATACCCACTAAAGCTATGGTCTTCTTGGAGAAGTTGCGGGAGACGATACCCGGACATAGGCTGATGATTGCCGATTTTTCGGAATTGCCTGATACTGTGGTGGGAAGGAATGGACCGGTAGTGCAAACAAGAATAGGGGGAAACATGATCCCTTGTGAGACGATTCTCGTCAAACAGGGGTACTTCGATATCTTCTTTCCCACTGGTAAAGCTTTCTTTGGCCTTTTGGTTAATGACTGACAAGCTAGATTTCGATCTTCTGAAGGACATGTATTCCCTCATCATGAACTCACCCTCCTCCTCATTCACATCGTCCCCATCCGCGACTTCATCGAACAGCCAGCAACCACTTTCATCGACGATTTCTCCTCGAGACGGTCTGGGTTCATTCTTCACCCCATCGCATAGCACTGGGGTCAAGGGGTTCAGGCGTCGTAAAGTCAGTATATACGATCACGCCGAGTTCCTGGAGAGATTCGGTGGTAAGGAGCTATCAGGATCCACTCGGGTTCAGGACGGTTCAAGCCCGATGATGGGTATGTACAAGAATGGGAGAATGATGTTTTAGACGTGGGGAAGGGCGGTCGAGTGTTCACCCAGAAGTGCTGGTGTGTCACTTATTACATGTCTAGATGCATCGTGAGTTATCACCCGTATAATAATCATATATCGAAATATCGTCACGGCCAAATCAATATGCTACAACCAAAACTCTTCTGTCGATTCTATCATCTCATATTTGTAGATCCTCGTGCTCCCCTCTGCCTCAAACCGACCACCTGAGATTCTCGTCTTGTCCCATTGCCCGACTTGTTCCTCAAATTTCCGATATAGCGCTCCGAAACGTACGGCACATAGTCCTCATCGTCCTCTTCCTGCTCCAATGATATGTAAGGGTTCTTTGGAGTATATATGTGTTCTCTCTCTTCACCGCTTGACGGGGTCAAAGCCTTTCTCCTGAAGTTTGTGGATGGCGAAGCGGGTGGTGATGATCGCGATCCAGTTGCCTGGGGTCGTGCTCCGTGCATAGACCTCCTACGTCCCGAAAATCTCCTCCTGCGACCAAACAGCAGATCCAAAAAGAGTTTACCAGCCCATCCCACTCCAAGACCTAAAACACATCCGACTCCAATGACTCCGGCGATGAACACGTAGAGTGGGTAGAAAACAGTCACTGCGCTCGTGACTACTCCTAACGGGGCGAGGATGAAAGTCCGTCCAAAGATCCTAAATGCCGATGTGACAGGGTAGAGTATAGTGGCGATGACTTGAAACAGCAGATGTAGCACATTGAGTAGAAGCGGAAAGGGTGTAGCGATGATGGTAATCAAGAGGTAAAAGGGGTACATAATAATACCAAATATAGTTCCCGACGTCGAAGCTGACTCGCCGTTGGTATTTGGCATAGGCGAGGGAATCTGAGGAAGGTGATAAGGTAGATGATACTGTGATTGAGGTGGTGATCGGAGGTCGGAGTGATGAGATGACGATAATGATTGAATATGCCCTAATGGGAGGTGCGATAGAATTTCCGTCTCGTCAGACCGAGTGAGGATCCCCCATATCACGTAGAAGAAAACCACATAACAGACTACCGCTATCGGGCTCATGGGTTCGTCCTTCTTGGATCTTCTTCTCTTTTCACCCTTCAAAGTAGTACCGCGCTCCCATTCTTCTGGTTCTCCACTCAACTCCCCTTGGCCTTCTAATGGGATCTGCGTTGCGTTCTCGTGATCGCGATGTGATCTTTTGGATCGCTGTGTCGTTGATGATTCGGCGTTTTTCCTACCAGGACGACTGCTAGGAGCATCATAACGAGATGGGCGGTTCCGACTTCCGGTCGATGAGGAACTCTGTACTCGTTCACCGGTCCCAGGACGGGGGATGCCAGATGACGATCTTCGAGGTGGATTTGAGCGAGTGGACTCCATGCTCCAGTACTTGATCGGGAGTTCTTCCGCCTCGACAATAGTTCTTTAGTGTGCTTAATCCAGTGATTGCCAAAGTTGAGGAGAACGTTGGAGTGTTGCAATCGATGCTGACCGATGACGTCTTCCACTACTTTTGGTATTTGGGTGTTGGAAGACCTTCTCGAGCAGACTGAATTGTGCTCGACGTCTGTAGTGTCTGGCAGTCACCTCTTGGACTCCCCGTACGATTGATTCAGCAGCCTGACGACACGCCGCAAAGTCAAAAGTGCAGTGGGCCAAAAGATATGACTAACCCCATCACACGACGCGTGGGGGTCCCAGGAAGCGCGTTGATCCGCCAAGACTTTAAAAAGCCACGTCAGGTCAGGCTTGGATCACTTGATGTCCAGCTTGCTCGTAGTCACTGCAACGGCGTTACCGTTTTATGCGCAGATATTCCCGGTGCAGAGATATGTTCAACCAGACCTTTAACCCAAATTTGATCGAGAAAGGTGTCAGTACAATGGGAGTACCGTTAAACTGTCTCGAAAACCCGAAACTTCTTATGCGTTGCATGCCATTCATCTACTTTGCTTCGTTATTCCAAAAATTTCTCCCTACAAAGCTTCCTACACAGAATTGGAGTTGTCGGCACACGAGAAAGGGCTACAGTATCAGCATCTACCGTGACGATCCGCGGAATAAACTGACTTTGTTTTTGCGCCTGAGCTGATATCATCGTTGATTTGTATGACCGATGCGTACGTTCCGGCAACCATGGTAAAGGAGCCGATGAGAACGAGGGTGACATTGACGACAGTGAGGATCCACCAATTACGGGTCCTCTCACTTCTCCAAGTAACGTGTAGATACATCAGAGCTTCAGTGATACTAGAGTCTCAGCGCGACACGTTGAATACCCTCAGCCGACTCACATGCACAGGAAGGAACCGAGAAGAGCACCAATAACAGAAAGGAGATCGTCGAAAATAGGAATGGATTCAGCGATGATGAAAGACATCAGGCAATTGAACGCGACACAGGAGCTGTTGTTATCAGCAATTGAACTCCGTGGTGAGGTATGACTTACAACCAGACAATGTAGTGAACTGGGGTGTTTCGAGCGAGATGACGGGTTCCACCCAGAATCCTTACAAAGACTAATGGATTAGTCCGTGCTGTGTGACACATCTATCACGTCACTTACTGTACTTAGCAGGCATGTGCGAATTGATGATACATCCGACAAGAAGACCAGGCATAGCTAGACCGTAACAGACCTTCTTCATCAAGACACCAGCGGAGCCGAGAGCAGGACTAGCGATATATTGACCAGTGTAGTGGTATACGACGGATCCGATGACCAGGTAGACCGTGGTGACTGCTGTCTGGCAGACCAAGACACTCTTGGTGTAGTCCTTGACATTCCTCATCTCACCGACAATGTTGAAGAAACAAGGTGTTCCGGCATAAGCGAAGATGATAATATTTAGAGCATTGATGGCGTCGACGAAACCAGGGTTGGCGGAAGCCTTGACAATGACTTCGAATGGTCCAGTCTGGGGCGCCGCGCTTGGTCGTTCAGATACACCGCAGGCGACGGCAAGGGTGATGACGGATGAGACGATAGAGACGACACCGACCCAGCCGATCCAGGAGATCTTGTCAAGTGTCTGTACACATGACACCAAAAAGGCAATCACGGCGCCAACGACAACAAAGACGACCGTACATGTTCCGTGCATTGATACGGCATTGAGGGCGATTGAGAACGAAAGCATTCCTGATCCAGCGATAGCGGTGAGCATGAGCTGAATGTTAACAAGATCCTGGACTCAATTTCAGTGATCAACCTACCCAATACAAGAAACCGTAAAACTCTCTTCCGAATGGTCCCATGAAGATGTATCCGACACTGCCGTCAGCGAATGTTTATATCAAGGCCTACAGTCGACTCACTCGGCAAGGGTGTAGACTTGTGGGTGCCTCTTCTTGAAAACACCGATAACATAATCTGACCAAGTGGTAATGGCTCCGACGACGATGATAAGCACAAGTCCTGGTCCAAGCCCAAGAGTGTCAAGCACCGATGGGATACCCAAAACACCCAATCCAATTTGTGTCTTGGTCTCCAAGACAGCTGCACGAATCCTGGACTCATTAACTTTCAAGAACCCAGTCTGCAAAGCGTCTACTTACCAACCAAGATTTCGGTAATTTGGCCCGTCTGCACCTACATCTCCCCAAACTGCATCTACCGTTACGTCGGTCTTTGGCACCTTTCCATCTGCATCCATCTTCGCTCCGTGCTTCTCGATGTCCACGGGATTGGACGAAACCGGCTCTGCCGCTGTAGTAATAGAATCGGCATCTATCATTGTTTCGCGATGTTGGGCGGGCATACTCGACTATTACTTTTCTAGCTTTTGTATATCTAGCTATCTACCTCAGCCTTATCTTTGCTGATAGCGGTATGAGAATGATGGTGAGTACGAGTTGTCTTATCGTCTCTTATTTGTCTCATCGCTTCCAGGATCTGAATTTCGTTGCACACATGCAAGCGAGTGACGCTGCTAGCCTATCTTGGGGTCATGGAGTAAGCAGGGTCTCGTGATGTGCAGCTGGCGTCAGCGTAGACAATTTGGGCTCCATCATCCGACAAAGATGGGAAGTAAAGCGGCCAAGGAAGCATGTGACGTAAAATTTCATCAATCAGGGCTATTCTCAGCCACGCTCGGAGGCTAGCGGGACTGCCGATGATCATTCGAAATTGCTCCAATGTACGTGGAGAAGAATCTGAGTTTCAATGCGGCTGAGCCTACTCTGCGGCTGCCCACCGCTCGGTGATACGTACGCCCTATGATGCTCGAATATGACACCAGTGAGGCGCCCGGCTCGCCGAATAGCAAGTCGGCATAACCGTAAAGCTCGAGTGTTCACTGCGGTCCGCTCCGCCGTTGCAATGTCCGAGAGGATATTGATTCTGAAGGATATTGATGCCAGAATCGAGAATACCAACATTGTATCACCCCACGGTCCAAGAGCCTGGCTGGTCCGTGATTACCAGCTCAACCAAGTCACCGAGTTACACAAAGATAAATCGACAGAAGGTAAACAGACAAAGGAGGGTATATCAGGAAGATGAATCCCGGATCTGATTCTCATGGCCGGAAATGATAGGCAAGGTTACACGCATACCAAATGGCGCTACTTATGGCAGCTGAGTCTGCTTGGCACGACAGGATCGGGAGATCTGCCATTAAGTGGGAATGAGGCCAAGATTTCCCCTCCCAGAAATGGATTTCCATTCTGACATGAACACATACATGGTAATTTGGGCTCGAGGTCCGCTTGGCGAGTGATTATCCTAACAACATTACAAGGTCCTCCTGGATTACTTTGACCATCTACCCTTCCGCCTAAAGACGCCCGGCGTGAAGCCAGGATGAGCAAGCAATACGTGCCTTCGCTCTACCTCGGTCAGCTCCGTCCAACGCCTCGTCTGCTCTTTCAAGCTCTCCTCCATCGATCCCTCATCCTGCAGCTTACTGACATACTCAAAGCTTGCCTCGATATGCGACACATAGAGCGGCAATTTCCGAATTTCTTCGCTCCAGTACGATAAGTAATGCCAGTCAGGTAGGCCTGGCTTCACGCGACGGCGAGCATATCGAAACAGAGCCGCCGCAGTGTCCTCTATCGCATCGTCAAAAAGGAAATTGCCCCTGTTGTTGGGGTGCTGCCGTGCCGATATCGTAATGTAAGCTCGGTATAGCGAGAAGTCGTCGCGGAGGAGGACGTGAGATTCGCAAAGGGTAAGGATGAAGCATAAGAGGGAAGTACGGTGATTGCCATCTCGTAATGTCTGGTATCCACGAATCCGTGTAGCGAGAGTTGAGGCTTTCCGCAAGGATTCGGCGATCGGCTGAAAGTCAGTTCCGATACGCGAACAAGAATGAAGGGTGCCGCTTTCAAGACGGAAGAGATACAGGGAACGCGACTCTAAGATTGACAAAATAAGGGGTAGTCCGGTTCATATTGCGAAACGTTCTAGACTTACTAGAGGACTGTAGACGATAAGATCCGATAAGCTTTGCTCCTCATAGTTCGTTTCCTGCTCCTTGGCTTTCCTACTCCAGGTACCATGCCGCTCCCCAAAGTCTGCAGGCGTTCCGGCAGGCGTCGTACCTGAACAAGCCATTTGGTTGGCCTGATACCATCTTGTCACTTCTGCTGTTCGGATTGAGCCTTGGAGTAGATGTCGAAGCGAGTGGAAGGGAGTCGTAAGTTGAGGTCCATAGCTGAGACGCGCTTGCAGCAAACCGCGTTCCGAGAATGTTGTTGACGAGTCATCAAGAACCGATGGTAGCATCAACCTGTCTGGTGTGCCGGTCATCATTGTAAACCGCTAAAGAGAAAGAGGAGTGCTGAGTGGTAACGGATAGTCGACGAATACTTCATGTTTGTTCGTAGTTGAGTCAAATCACGAGTTTAGTTAAGTGGACGTCTCAAGTGGAGGTCGATCTCGGATGTTTCCGATGGGATTACGGCGGCTCTAGAAGTAAACAAAGACATCTTGGACCTTTGTCATACCCATATAATCATACACTTATAGAGAAGAGACTATAATGTCTCGCAATAGACAGTACACTAAGAAGGAGCTGGAGTCGCTGAGACGTGCGGATCTCCAAAATCTGTACAAGGTGAGTCACTGAATGTTCCGTGGAAAGGATTGAGCTAACGCAAATCTAGATTCATGGTCTCAAGGGTGCCAACCAGAAATCCGATGCTTTGATCGATACGCTCGTAGTCCACTTCTCATCGGCGGCATATACGATAGCTCCCGAGTCGCCTAGCGGACCCAGCAATCGGCGTCTGAAGAGCATCGACATACAATCAACGACGAGAACAACAAAGGATGCGCCTTCAAGAAGACCTGCTACCGTTGCATCTGGTTCGCGACCTGTCAAGGCACCGGCACGTCCAGTATCTAGATTAAAGAAGGTGGCCGAGTCTACTGCTGTCCAGAATGTTGTGCCGGCGGCGTCAACTCTATCGTCAGAATGGGAAGACAGACTGCAGAGGCTGGAGGAGACATGGACGGAACGGCTGAAGCAGGCAGAGGCAGTATTTGAAGAAAAACTCAGATTAGTAGAAGAGAGATGGGAAGCTCGCTGGGCCAGTGCTCAAGTATGTTTGTCACCTTCTACGCGACGATATACATTCTGACTTGAAGCCTACTCTTCCCACACACCCCTCGCCACCAGCAAGTACACCTTCTGTATTCATAACGGATCCCTCGCCACTCAAGCGTCCATTGCACCAAGATGCATCATCTGCGTTGGAGGAGGAACATACTCGGAAACGGATGCGATCTGAAACCGCAAGTGAAGAGGCTACACCGCCTCGAGCCGAGCGAGAGGGTACCTGCGGTGTATTTCGTACACCGACTGATCCCGTACCGGATCCACGTACACCAGACCCATCTCATCAAGGAAGACCGGACGATATGTCCCGTACACCTGGAGTCGGTGAATCAGTGACTGGTCTACCGTATCCCATCTTTGCCACGACACCCAAACCCGCCGAACCACGAAGTCCTACTCTGGACGCACCTCCTTCCGGATCTCGACAACGCGCATGGTCTTCCAACTCGATGCCAAAGATGCTTACCCCCGGTCGGAAACGTACAGCGGCAGAAGTAGCTCCACGAGCGGTCTCGCAAGCCCATATGGACTTGACGACGATAACGGAGTCGGACGAGGCACCGCTACAATTGAGACGTCAGACTACCCCGGTCTTGTTCCCCCCAGCTAGATCTCGAGATAGGACTACGACACCGCCTCGCTTGTCTCCTTCACCCTCCATCACCGAGAGGGCTTTCCAGCATCCTGCTTACCCTTCCAGAGGGTCGAACCTTGCGCCACTCGGTCCGCGACCCAGGCAAACGTCGACTCCTGCTCGGGACTATATGGATGTGGCTCTGCATGGTCTCCCTAATCCGATTGATTCACCGAGTGGATTCATCACTCCTGGACATCGGACGATACTTGGGACCGAGAGATACAGGGATACTAGATTCGGGGATATACCGTCACTGTCGTGGGGATCGCCTTCGGTGGACTTTGGTTCGGCCACACCTGCGCCTCGATAACAGCTGGAGATACCCGAATTGATGAACGCAGAACGAGTAATGTCGAATGTTATGGATAGGACAGTTCTGGATTGTGGACATATCAACATGTACCCATACAATATATTGCATATATCAATGTAGTCTAGATGCCATTTCAAGCGCGCGGTTCTGCACTTACCACTCCGTTGAATAGAGCCAGAACACGGTACACAGCTCGTAGATCTATCCTTCCAGCCTTTCCTCTTCCACTCCATACTTCCTTAAATCTTTGTCCATGCCTCTTACTACATACACAGCACTCTCGCCTCCCCCAAATGCCTTTAGCGGATAGATACCCCGAAACTCTAAGCCCAGTGATTCGCAAGCCTTCCTGCTTTGAGTATTCGTTGCACTCGTAAACCCAAAAACTCCTTCATATCCCAGACCACCTTGACCTTTGTCCCTCATCGCGTATTCCATCATCGCTTTACCGGCTTCCTGAGCATACCCCTTTCCCGTATACTGTGGTAATAGTGCGAAACCGATATCTGGAACTGTGAAAGTGTCGCCCTTCATCACCGAGACCGTACCAATTTTGACGTACTCGTTGGTTTCGGACCCATTTCGGAGGGATACGAGATAGATGCCGTGGTTCTGCTTGGCGAAGAGACCCTCGACAAAGCCGGTGATCATTCGAAGCGCTTTCTCATCGGTATCTATCCCCGTTGCTCCTTGTCCAGCTAGAGAGAGAGGCGAATTGTATAGCTCATTGATAAAGTGTGAGTGATCATGAGTAGGCAGTAGGCGGGATACCCGCAGACGATCCGTGTCTAGGTGCCAGTCTGCAGCGGAAAGCGTCATGTGTATGTTGACGAACAATGCAGCGCTATCCATCTCTAATCAAGGGCCCTAACCTAAACGGTAACCTATTCTAAATCGGGAAAGAGTGGTGAGGGTTGTCGGCAAACAGAGCCACTTCGCGATACCGAAACGCTCTGGAATAAGATGTCAGGCAATCATGCACGGTACTTGTTTAACGGATCAAAGCTTGTTCTCGCGACTCCAAACTCGATTCATCGCCTCTCTACAACACCCTACCTAAGAGCTGCCCGATGAATGTGGGCAAAAGATATGCGCAAAGCGCTGAAGAAAGTGGGGTTCGAACCCACGCGGCGAACCAGCAGGGATGAGATGGGCAAAAACACCTTATCTTAAATCTGCCACCTTAACCACTCGGTCATTTCTCCGTTTGAGACCGTGAGTTCTGCAGTATTTTGAAGCTATATAAATTCCGACAGACAGACAATCATCAGGCGTTGCGAGAAGCCTTTATGCATAGAATGGCTGAGATGTATCGCGTTCCAGATTCAATTTGATTTCGCGATTCGGATGAAAGTATTGCTCTGAATTATCCGGTAATGAGCCGTTCCGCGCGAAGAATCCGGGGGTGGAATTACAATTCCAAATCTCGCGAGAGAAGTCATATTCCGTCATCACCTTCTTCTTTATCAGCAACTTCATCGAGGTCCGTAGTATTATAACAAACCTTTATCAACGGCATATGATTACTCGCAAATTATCGCTCTCCAAAGATCAAATAGCGAGATGACCTCGCTTCAACCTTTATACCTATTCACCACTTCTCAGAACCCTCTTTCAGCTCGATATCCCCGTCCTGCTAAACCGTCACTTATCGTTCCTCCCCTCATTCATCGATCTTTGCATCAAGCCCTCGACCAGACTCCACCTTCAGTCTCTGTCTCGCCTTCGAAAGCGATTACAATCCCCCAAATCGATCATCTTCGTAAACACGATATCCCATCAGCTTCTGAACGCGATGATGTCGAGATTACACTTAAAATTCACCTAGTGGGTCCTGCCGACTCGCAAGAGAAGGCAGGATGGGTCAAAGAGGCTTTGTCTCTCGTACAAACTGCGTTGGGAATAGGGGGAGCGGATACGCTCTTGATTGGGTTCAAAGGTGTGGATTATAAGGGCAAGAAAACGGTCGATGGGTCCAATGGGGATAATATCCCTCCTGCCGACTACTCTGTTGAAGCAGATACTGAGGATCACATCGTAGACTTCTGGTCTCAATTGATCAGTTGGCTGAGGGAAGAAAAGGACATCAAGGTCAAGACGCTGGGAACAATGTACCTCCCTCTAGGTGTTCTTAAGCGGTTAAAGGCTTTAGAGGCAGAACAGAAGGATGGACTAGGGAAACTCGAGGTCAATTCGCTAGATACGCCAGATTGCCATCATCTTCCCAAAGACTTTACGGGATGGGCAAGGGAGAATGGTGTACAATTATGGGCAGGTGGTGGTGGTGAGGGATCAGGTCAGTTCTTCCTTAAATGCTCCAAAATCACGAGCCAACAAACAGATCCACTACCTTCCGCCGAATTACACAATATCCTACAAGAGTTTGCATCACATCTGCCCTCGCAGTCCACTTCTCTAAACGACTTGATACCGCTCAATTCGGAGGGCAAATGGGACGAGCAGGTCTCACCGGCCGTATCGGTGAAATGGGTCTTGGGATACACCGTAGTATCTAGTAGCAGAAATATTGTAGAGGACAAAGGGTAAGTTTTTGATGACCGGACAAGAGTGGACTGACTGTCAGATACATCGTCGCCGCTGATCTCTCTGTTTAGGTTAGCCTTGTATGCATTCACCAATATCCAATCATTCCTGCTTAGGAGAGTGTCCTCGATATCTGTTTCCTCAGGGCGCTCACGTAGCCTAAGAATTATTATGACACCTTCACCCACAGAGCAAGACGGATGGCGAGGAGGTCGGATCGTCATCAAATGCATCGACCCGTTCTTATACATCCCGTCCATCTAGAAGAAAGCGCTCAGACTGCTCAATTGCCTATAAACATCCGCACCCAATCTCAGCCTCAATAATCCAGCAAATCTAATCAAAGCCTGTGCCTGTACCTTATACTGCCTCAGCGCCTCTTGCCTATTCGCATCCTCGTAAACCGAAGTCTTGAGCTGCTGAGACAACATATGCAACGATCGCATAGTCGTTAGAATGACAACGTCGAGATTTTGGATTGTAGGTTGGTCCAGGAGTAATTTGAACGATTCTGCTCGCGATTGAATGGCAGAGACGTCGTTATCGAGTGGAAGGAGGTTTGTGGATTTGATGACCTTTAATGCCTCGGCTGGGTCGTTACCGTCAAAGGCACGTAGTGCCCGTTTGAGAGTGACGAGCGTAGACATTGTCTCCCAAGATCGGTTTTCGACCTTGTTTCGCTTCGTGTAATCTTTATCGTAAAGCCACTTGAGTCGACCGGCGATATCAAATATGTCCTGGCATCCTTCAAACACATCGTCATAGCCAAGTTGAGCGCTGTTCTGGGTAGACTGGGGAACGGACTGGACGAGTGAATGACCCATGGCGCGGTTCACAGTCTCGACAGCCTGTTCGTACGACCCTGCAAGGAGGTACAGGCGGATCGAGTCCTTGATAGAGTCTTCCGAAGTATCATCGAGGACAGATTGGTCGGCTGCGGAGAGGACTACTTGTCTGAGGTAGTCTTGGTCACCAACAAGCTTGAGTAGTGGGAGGTCCGCTTGTATGACTCCCGCCTGAGTGTCAGCCATTGTTGGAGCTCACGACGCTCGGAGCTTACCTTGACGGAACCATCTCTAGCAATCGATCCGAGCAACTTTCGCCTGGTATCTTTCGAAGCCAGAGCGATATCTCTGACCACCTCCAAAGCAATTTGCTTCTGCTTGTCTCCAAGGGGCGGAGGAGCATCACCACCCAACGCGATAGAGTAAGCATACTTGAGTGCTGCTTCTGGTTCCTCGATATGGAATGGGGCGATGTATTGCTTGATGAGTCGAGAGTAGTCCAGGTAAGAGACCATACGATCCATTGTTTCTTCGGACGACACTTGTCATAAGTGTTGAGTCCACAGAATATTTCAACACAACGGTACTTACGGAGCTCGGCATCATTGGATTGAGGAAGATTGAGGAGGCCGTAGTAGTGCAACGCTAAGGCAAAGTGAACAGCCTCGGTCCGTAGCTGTGGTTTGGAGTGTAGATAGTAGACAGCCTGACATCAGCCTCACATCATAGACACATCGCTGACAGCTCACCTGCTCAAACTGAGAAGTAAGCAGGAGGAGGTTGAACCAAGCAAATGGTCTTGTCCCCTTTTGATCGTATCGCTCACTTCCATATTTGTTGAGCACAGTCGAAAGCTCTTGCAGATCGTATCGATCCTGGGGTGTATCCTGCTCCTTTTGTTCTCGGGTAAGACATAGCTGTGTCCATAGCCAATCTTCTGTGGTGGTTGCGACCTTGAGATTCTTTCGACTGATATCAAGACGGCCGATAATCTTGTAGAGAGCGTATCGGTACTGGTCGGCATTCGAGTTGTTTCGAATATGAGCGTTAAAGTCGTTTTGGAGACCTTCATGGATGTTTCGGGATATACGTCGGTTCGGTGATGCCCTGTATTCTCGTATGGCACCAAGTAAACATGGATCATCCCGGCTCAAGTGAGCTTCATTGGCGTATGCTACTTTCTCGACAGCATCGGGGTAGCCGGCCCGGAGTAGGTAGTACATCTGAGCGTACAGGTGTTGACCATTGAGCGTCTGCTGTCAGCATCATGGGCACAGGTTGGTCTCACTTGTGGTTTCAGGTTGTCAATCTTTTCCTGCGAACGCAAAACAACCGCAACGTATCCCTTCACTCGAGCGTCAATCTCGGGGTTACCTCCCGGTGCAGCTTCCTTTGGATTTTTGTCAATGACCTCCTGCATGACTTCCTCAAAGCTGACGTCAGCTCGTACCCATTGTACACCATGACTTACTCCTGCTCGAGGAAAGACTTGGCAGCTACGACCAGCTTCTGCCTCAATTCGATGTTATTCTCGCGATATGCTCTTGCATATTGCCTTTCTTGTGGCGGTGGGGGATTGGCAGAGCTGTCACCGTGATTCAACTCGCCAACGAGGAACGCTAAGATTCGGAAAGCGATGGGAAGTGATGTAAACTTTGAGAGTCAGGAGCTGTGCCAAGCAGTACGACATACCGTATCATCCTTGACTGTCTCCTCCAAGGCCCGGCAGAGACCAAAAGTCTCTTTGCGTAGACGTTTGTGATTGAGCTCCTGATTATCAGCTCTGAGCGACTCACGGCATATCTAGAGATGGTATACTCACGCTGACAACCCTCGAGTATCGGAGCATCTTGGTATGCATAGCCAAACCTCCTTCGCGGTCCGCCGAACTGGCCTTGCTTCCGTAGACAGAGGAAGACATGGGGAACCTTCTGGTACTCTGCCCTAAAGCGCTTTGACGTAAAGACGACTGTCCAAGACCGACTTGTGAAGCTGAAGCAGCCAGTTTTGCGACTTCTTCCTCTGTGACACCTAGCTCATCTTGCAAGATTCTCGATTTCTCCAATTCCCAGTTGGCCAACATTCGTTGCTGAAATTGGTCGTTGAATGCCTTGACCGTCTAGTCGGTCAGCTGTAGATTATGAAGCACGGCTAATAACTCACACGCTGACGCTGCATTTCAATCCCGCTAAGAATGACCGTCTCGTGCCAGTTCCTTCCCCAAGCCTTGACGTCTCCATCATTTGTGCCATACGCACCGCCCACCTCGGTGGGAGCGACTCTTGAAGCCTGAGCGACATGTCTCTTCCTCCTTGACTTGGGTGGCTCGCTGGAAGGTAGCTTGCCGATATCGTGAATGAGCTGAGAGGTGTTGACGCCAAAGTTGGACAGTAACGCTTGTCTACTGTTTAGCGGCTTTGCGTAGAATAACTCACCCCTCGCCTCTGACAGCCTTTCTCTTCCCCTTTCCAGCTACCATCTCACTCTGTCTCTCGATTTCTCCGAGCCCATAATGAATCTGAGGTAGCTCCGAGTGACTCCCAACAGCCTGACCCGAGTTGTCTGCTTGTAGAGCTTCAGACCTTGCCAATAAACCCGTGAAACTGGTAGGAGTAGCTGCCCTATTTGTTGAGCATCCAAAGCCACTGCCATTCTGTGACCTATACAGGTTTGAGGATGACATTATGGGTCACAAAGTATGTATAGTTGTACTGATACTGCTGTACCAGTAGTGAATCATAAAGCAAGCGCGAGAGTGCCACAATTGTAAATTCCCGCTTATACACGTGGCTATAATCAGGTATCCCATCGGAAACAGCCGATAACTCCTCGAATCCCAAGTCTCAGGGGGAAGATGATACCATAGGTTAATGACCTCACCCATATACACCTATCTATCTACCTACCTCTATCCTTGTGCTGTACCTACATATATACTCAATCCATACATATTAAACAATGGCAGGTCCTCATTACGACTTGTAAGTACCCAAAAGCATTCATCAAATACGCGTAGAGACATACCACGCATCGACCCTTAATCATACTACGCGTCTTGCCGCTGTGCTGACTCGTAGCCTAATCAAGCTCCTGCTTATCGGTGATTCGGGTAGGTGTCCGAGGTCTGAAAATTAGAGAGTGAAGGTCTGATGACATAGGTGTCGGAAAGTCGTGTCTATTGTTGCGGTTCTGTGATGATTCATGGACACCGTCTTTTATCACAACTATCGGTATTGACTTGTGAGGCGACCCGACGCGACACAAAGTGTGTAGCTGATATCGACAGCAAGATCCGAACGATTGAGCTAGATGGGAAGAGGATCAAACTGCAGATTGTGAGTCGATTGTACTTGGGGGCTCGTGCGAAGAAAGCTAATCATCACAGTGGGACACGGCCGGTCAGTCGCGTCGAAGATATGGGGAGACAGTGACTGATACCACCAGGTCAGGAGCGTTTCCGAACAATCACTACAGCCTATTACCGAGGTGCGATGGGTATCCTCATCGTCTACGATGTAACGGACGAGAAGTCCTTTAGCAGTAAGTCCCTTATCAATTAGACCGCAGGGAGCATACTGATCTCGCCAGACATCAAGACTTGGCACTCTCAAATCGACCAGCACGCCTCGACTGGCGTCAACAAGATACTCATTGGAAACAAGTGTGATTGGGATGAAAAGAGGGTTGTCTCAGTGGAGCAGGGACGAGATTTGGCCGATGAATTCGGTCTCCGATTCCTAGAGACTAGCGCAAAGGCCAATGAGGGCGTCGAGGAGGCTTTCTTCACTCTTGCCCGGTAAGTCACGTTTCCGGTATCATATCAATCGCGTGCTAAACCAATATGCAGAGATATCAAGACCCGCCTGATCGATTCCCAGCCAGAAGCTGCTGCTGCGCCAGCGGCCGACAAGCGAAGTGGAGTGGATGTCAACAAGCAGGGAGCCCAAAGCTCGGGCGGATGTTGTTAGGTGGGCGATTGTGGAAGGCTCAGGCCAATCGCCAACAGGAGGTATGGGGTGACGCGTCAGGAATGCTGAAGATGGGGTGTGGTAGGATCGCAGCGAGGGGCGGAGCTGGAGGGAGCTGTCTAGCTGTAGGCCGATATATTCTCAAGACAATGTACTTTATCACGGGCTCTTTATCGATGCTGTTGCTATCTCCTGCGGAAGGTGACATGGACCTCTGCTGCGACTTCTAGCTCCACCTTGTACCTCTTCCCTGGTTTATCAAAAGCGATATAAGAGTGCCTAGATCCAATTGTCAATTGTGGCAAATCCAGTTAATCCCAGAATATCACTACGTCACCCGCGTTTCGTGTTTATCGCTCCATCTATTACAGTAGTACTGTATAGCAATACAACAAGGGCTCGAGCCATATACATCGACCATGGACTCGAGTCATATGGGCCTAGTCCACCAGTACTCTACGAACAATGGTCTCAATGCTCGCCCAATACCCACACGGTCACAGACCAGTCCTCAGCCACCAGAATTCGAATTCTCTCTACCCTCCGTCTCGTCCGTTCGACCCGGCCTCGCAAAGATCGGTCGAAGGATTAGTGAAATGTCAGACAACTTCCTATACGAGACCGAAGTGAGCTCTGAACCACTGGGAAGATCAATGTCATTATCGAGAAAAGGGATTCCCAGGATACAAGAGGAAAAGCCGGTCCCATTCATGGGTGATGAACCTGTCTTCTGCCCATTTTGCGAGAAACCATTACCGCCCGGACTACTCTCTTCGCATGGTCATCATGAAGAGGAAGCGAGATTGACGAGGACACCGGTATTGGGATTAGCACCGAATAGTGTGGAAATGACGAAAGCAACTTCGGCTCCTGAAACCACAGCTACAAATAGTTCGAAACCGCTACTAAACCCATTACCAGTCACTCAGCCAACATTGCCAGCTGTTCAAGAACCTCGGATGACGTCGAACGAGCTGGGTAAACCAGTAAAAGTAGCGGATGAGGTGGATAATGCAGCTTCGAAAATCACCATAGACACAGAAGACATACGTAGATGGGCAAAAGTCGCGGGAATAGAATTGGATCTACCACCACCGGCAAAACAGATCATAGAACCGACAGTGGGACCTGCTAAGCCGTTCCCGAAACTCGCTCCTCCACCTGAAGATCAAAGTCGGGCGTCATCGCGCAATGCCCCCAAATTTGGGTTTTTTGGGGGCAAGTCCGAAGGCGATGACGATGAGGATAGTGATGATGATATGGCAGGAGGTGGGGGATATTCGAAGCTGGACGCTCCCGCTTCGCCCGAGACTATAGAGAAGGATCTGCCACCATTGGAACACAAAGAACGAAAAGAGGCGCCTGTGATAGAAGAGGCAGAAGCGGCTGCACCAGCCAACGAGGCGGAGATTCGAGATATCCTAAAGGACGTGCTAAGTAAAGTCAATGCAATGGTAAGTTCCCCTCCCACTGAGCTTCAGGGTCAGGCTGACATCAAGTCGCAATCTCACACCGCCGTTCTGCACTCTCACAGCTCGCTCCTTACCACCCTCAAGATCACGCGATCAAATCTAGCCATGGCCGAAGCAAATGCCGAGATGCTGGAGGAACAACTCAAGCGACAGAGTAGGCAGAGTACACCCGTGGCTCCAGGTCGTACAGCACAGTCGGCAAACACCATGGGTCCACCACCCATCCCGGCAATAAATCCCCAAACGCGTCCCTCGGTTCCTCTTGCCGATATCAAGACCAACATAACCAGTAAAAGTGCAGGCACGACCCCTGCGACCTCGGCGCGACCGTCTACTGAATCTTCTCGACCTCAATCAATTCAGATTCCCAATTCAGGCATCCCTCGCACACCCATGTCGGCATCTTCAGAATCTGGAAAAGGGGTTTTCGGATTCTGGTCTCGAAATAAAGATAAAGTCGGAGAATTCATGGCGAATTTACCTGATCTAACACCTACCGCCGAAAGGTCTTCCTATGACTTCAATCGACCACCCGAATCGCCTAGCACCAGTACGTCTCTAGTCGATAGAGTTTTGCCAGGAGAACCTCGCGCGCCGGGTCTCAATCGTTCTAATACAGTTCATGGTCGTGCGGGTATAAGCGATTCTATGCAACGATCATCAAGCTACACGGGCCTCAATGTGCGCAACAGTGTCCTGAAAGAAGCGGCGGCCCCCCGTCAACCTATGGACCCGTATACACAGGAGCTCACGCGATTGCGGACCGCCCACTCGACCGCTCAGGGCAAGATTGAGGTTATGTCGAAAGAATTGGCAGATCTGAAGAAGGGTAAGGTTGAAATGGAAGCTGAATTGGAGAATCTATCACAAGCATTATTTGAAGAGGCCAACAAGATGGTTGCGGATGAAAGGAAAGCTAGGGCTGAACTTGAAGAATCATTAAAAGAGGTGAAAGAAGAGAGGGAGGCTTTGAGAGAAACCATCAAAGTCCTTGGTGGGCAGGTGGAAGATAAATCGAGTCAGGGCGATACGGATGAAGAAGAGGAAGTGGAGGAAGTAGGGAAATTACCAGATTTCCAACCACGAGACTTGGACAAGCATTACGAAGCATTGCGGAAGAGTATTCACCATGTTGTCGATCATCTACGCGAGGAAGATGCGGATCAGGATCAAGATGAGGGAAGCCTAGAGGGTCTAGCGAAGACGACTATGGAATCGCGATCAAGATCGTATCTTCCACCTCCTCGCCGCCATTCCCTGCCCGGGTTAGCTTCACCTGAACCACAAGCTGCACCAGCACTACACGATCCATGGGCGGATTCTAACTCTGCATCTGGCCTAGGGACGAGCGCTGGAACAAATCACTTTGAAGTTGGATCAATGTCATCTACCGGGTCCCGGGACGATGGGTCCCAAAGTCCGGGCTCCAGATCAAGAGATTCCGAATCCTATGATGAGCAGTTGAGGGCTGAGATTGAGTTGGAATCGCCAAAGAGGGACAAGGTTGGTTTATGATAGTAAGATTTTAGTAAGAGTTGGGGACTGTATTTGTATTGCTTGATAAATGTATCTATCTATTGCTTGACCTTACCTCCGCGGAGCCACCGGCGCATGATCTAAATTTCAGAATTTGTGGAAATTTCAGTAAATCAACTTGGTGACCTCCATTATACATATACCTATTGCACGGAGACCTGCCAGCGACTCCGATACTGCAATACATCTAGCCATAATCACTTGCATTACATCAATTTGATGCTTGGAGATGTCCGACAACAGTGTCGCTAGCGGAAGTCGCCCCAGTCACTTGTCGCCCTCTTTTGAAGTCTTTGATATCGAAGACGATACACATCCACAACCCAATGGACATGTCAACTCTACCAAAACGACCCCATATGAATCGGGGGAGAAGCTCAAACACAGGTCCAAACCCACTAGATCCATGATAAATCCTCAAGCGACACATATCAAACAACATCCTGAACGCGGTAATGGTGTTTTCGCAACCCACCCTATCGCCTCTGGTAGTTTGATTGAAGAATCACCTGTATTGATCATATCCAAAGATCAATGGGATGAAGGAAAAATGGATGATTGTATTCTTGGAGAATATGGATTCTGTTGGAGAGGTGGTGGAATGGGAATTGGTTTAGGATCAGGTAAGATATTATCCTCTACCGATGAGATTGTTCAAGACTTCAATCCTGGATCTTCAAAAAGGCCGGATGATGATCAAGATCGACTAGTGACCGACATAGCATCTTTATTCAACCATTCTTCATCACCGAATGTGAATTATGTTCGAGATTTCGAAAAATCAGTTATACGATTTACCGCTTCTAGAGCTATTCAACCAGGAGAAGAGCTGTGTATATGTTACGCCGCCGATGAGACCAAATTATGGTTCATCAATTCCGACGAAAAGAGGCAAATGAGGGAAGGGAGCGAGGAGGAAACAGTCATCTTCCCACCTGAGGAACTAGTGGAACTGCTTGATGGAGAAGCGGACGAGGAGCGGAGGGTAGCAGAAGAGAAACGCATAGCCCGGCAGAAGCGCTTGGAAATGATGAAAGGCGTGCCCAGGGTGGCTGGACGAAGGGAGACGAAGAAGGCTAAATTCTTTGAAAAGCGTAAAGCAGCTCAAGAAGCAGAAGAGGCGAGGTTGAACGGTATCGAGCCGAAACCCGTCATAGCGCCTAAGCCTATCCGTCCAGCACAATCAACATCTACCTCAGCTTCTTCAACACCATCGCGCATATCGACGCCACTTTATCCAGCTATTCCAGAACGTACGGTTGAATCACCTTCACTGCCTGCACCACTACATTCAACAAAGGGGAAATCGAGACATGAACACGATGGGCCGGTCGTCCTCACGCCAGAGCTGGAATGGGATGATCAGACCTCGATGGATGGGGGGGAGGAGTGGGCCGGAATTGAGAGGATCAAGGGGTTTACCGAGAGGGAAGAGGATGAGGCATTGGCGAATGACAGTGCACTAAGTAAGTTCCTACATCAAGGTTGTCATGGAGCTGATGTGAAGTGGATGTATGGGTAGTCAATGTCTATGAGCCTACTATTGTTCGAGAGGTGCTCAGGTTTTCCAAAGAGAAACTACGGTCCGAACCTGAATTGAAACATATCAAGCGAGTCTGTCGTCGTAGAAATGCCGAAGGCGTTCAAGAAGGTGAGCCCCATTTCAGAGCTTCACAGTGTCGAAACTTCAAAGCCTTCAAAAGCTGATTGATAGAACTCAGCAGAGTGGCTCTGTGTTCCGTCACCGAGATGGACCATGCTACCCTCGCCCAATCGATCTCTAACTTCTCACCCGTCCTCGCCTCCCTCGACCCCTATATCGTATCTATACCGAGAACACCTGCACACGATCAAGCTCAATTGATTACCAAACATGCCATATGGCCCGTCACTCTCGCTCCATTTCAACGTAAACAAGATGCTTCACCCCGTTTTTGGTCTTTGGCACGTCGTAAATGGGTTGAAGCTGGTATAAAACGAGTCATCGAATTAGGTCTTGAAGCTTCACTCAAAGGGGAATTACCGACTGCCGTCTATTGTACATCTCCACCTATATCTTTATGGCCTAAAGTCGAGGAAGAAGGTTTCATTCCCCCAACTCCTGGGTTAAGGGCTTCATCATACGATACACGAATATCGGAGAATCACCCACTTCGACACGCTATCTTGAATTGTATAGCCTCAATAGCTCGATTGAGGACTGTACCGCCCTTTTCCGAAATTCAAAAACAAGCAACACGAAACGGAGCAGATTACCTGCTTACCTCCCTCTCTTTATTCACATTGCATGAACCATGTACAATGTGTACTATGGCTTTATTACATTCAAGAGTTAGGGAAGTATTCTATGTTTTTCCAAGTGGGAAAAGTGGGGGATTTGAAGGTGAATTAGGGGTTCATTCTAGGAAAGATTTGAATCATCGATTCGAAGTTTGGAAGTGGAAAGATCTTGATTTGACGGATGAGCAGAGGGCGATGTTGAGTATACCGCCTGGTGTTGAGGTGTAGTTGTAACGAGTGTACTCTGCTATGCATATTAGCGGCTTGTACGCATCCCTCGATTGTACTACTGTATATTGCCCATGTAGGCATGTACAGATTTGACTACAACACGAATTCGTTACGTTCAGTATTCTGCGATGTCCCTGCTCTGAACATCCCATTGCCTCGGACCGTCTCGTAGAACCGTAGAACCTCAACGAACCCATACTACATACAACCAGAGGGGAAGAGGCAAAATGCATACAGACTAAAAATTCAATTCCACTCCGCAACCATAATCAAACACAATCTCGCTATAATCGTATAAAACCAAACAGGCTTCCCACTGAATATACGAGGCTACAATCTATATTCTCGTATAATTCAATCAAAAAAAAGAAGCCATACACCACTAAGCCCTATTCCAACAAAGCCAAATTAATGCTGGTTTTACAAATAGGAATTGTTTAAGTAAAAACAATCCTAATTTTTTTCCTTTCCTTGAATTTATGCGACAACGACCTACTACTACTACTACCTTTTTTTTGGAGGAGAGACTTGAAACAAAAAATGAAATATAAGAGATAAATAAAGATGAATTGGTTGATTTGTTGAATCGTTGAAATAATTTACATCATCTGATGATGGAGATGATGGGGGTGACCGTTTGGTGGAGGTAGTTGACCGTTGTTGAATTGCATGAATTGTTGATCCCACATCACTCCATTGTCCATGGCAAGGTGATCACCATGTACGGAAGGAGCAGGTGTACCTTCATTAGAAGAAGGTAATTGACCAATATTGGCACCTTCATGAACTGGCCAATTCGGAGCGGGTTGACCACCAGGTCCTCGAAGGTGAAGCCATGGTTGTCCATCAGGTCCTGGAGCATGGTATGACATTCCAGTATGAGTCGGGTTCATATGTCCTCCATGTCCATTGTGTCCATTGTGATGTTGAGATGGGTGAGGGTGATGGCCTTGAGGCATACCATATTGAGGTGGACCCATGTATGGACCTCCTTGAGATCCGTAGACTTCAGTGAGAGCATTGACATGTTGAAGTTGAGGTCGTCCAAGATGTCGATGGTATCCACCACCTCTACCTCGATCTTCTCGGAATCCACCTCGTCCACCACCTCCACGACCACCACCGCCACCTTCGTAGCCGCCACCGTAGCCGAATGAAGAGTCTTCACGGGCGAGCTTGGACTGGATTCGTTTGCCGTATGGTGTGTTTCGGATCGAAGGTAGAATAGGTCGGATACACTCAATTAGCTGGTTGTTAGCGTCACGTCGCGATTCAGAAAAAGATGGTTGCTTACGATCATTCGCTGGGCAGGGTCACAGTAATCGAGAATGGTCTGGATGACATAATTCCCGTAGCTGTCCCGTAGAAGTTTCTCTAATCGAGATCGGTTCAGAACTTCTCCAACAAGGTTCTTTCGGACCTCGGGGTCGGCCACTCGGATACACTTTTCAACAACATTCGATGAGAACCTGATGTCAGCTGTTTTCCGGGATTACGTGAGTCCCCAAAAAAAAGAAGAAAGGAAGAGGACACCAAAGCATGAATCAACTCACTTCTGAACAGACAGACTGCAGACGTTGCCGACAAAAGTCCTGATTAAAGGCTCAGAGAATCTAGCATCGTTGAGATCCAGGATGTACTGAATAACGTAATTTCCGAAAGGATCCTGGACGAGGTAGAGAGAATTGAAGATGATTTCAGTAACCAGCTGAAGTCGTTGAGAGGGTGAGGCGTGATCGATAGATCGTTGGAGCACACAACATCCGTGTCGGTGGGTTGCAACTTCGATTAGGTTGGCTGCAATTGCGTTGTAAATGAATTGATTGTCTTCTGGTACAAGCTTGTTCAAGCATTTCTGGATAACCTGGAAAATAAGCCTTTAACCCCATTCAAGAAGGTTGACAACTTACGTGGTTACCGTTAAGATCCTTGATCAAAGCGACAACGTTCATGGATAAAGCGTAGATCAATGTCCTGATCTGCTTGGGCTGCCTAGGGGAAGCCAAGAAATCGACCATCTTCTGGACAGCACGAGTACCGTGCATGTTGAGTGAGATTCCGACCAAATCACTGGCGACAGATTCAATGATGGCAGTCCTCTGTTCATCGGTAGAGTACTCAAGCAACTTTTGGCAAAGGTAATTTCCGAATGGATCCGTCATGAGTTCGGGGAAGTGTCCGTAAGTTTCTCTGAAAATCATATCTCGATGAGCTGGTTCGCCATCTTCCAATTTCTTTTGAAGGTATCGACATCCGTGTTGATCCTTGCAGAGATTGAGAAGTTCGCCCTGTAGGTCTTCAATTCGAACACCAGTGAATCGGTTGACTGATATCAGCTCTCCCCCAATGGTTCGCCCCAAGGTATACTCACATTCACGGTCAGCCTCGGCTCGCTTGTTTTTGAGACCGACAGCACCGCCGGGATAAAGAGCGCCAGAACCGTATCCATCGTCGTCAAAGCCATAAGGATCGAAACCGCCGGGGGTGAAGGTAGGAGCAGATGCGTTGGGCGGCATAGGAGCTCCGTTGGCGGAGTAGACATTGTAGACTGGGTCAGGGTTGTATGGCTAGACATCAGTGATTCATCGCGATGATACACATTCTGAAGGCTTACCCTTGGAGCTCCATTGTCTAGAACAGAGAAACCGCCAGACTTGCCAAAAGATCGAGCTAGATCAGGGTTGGAGTAACCCCTCTGAGCCTGAGACAGACCATCCTGAGCATTTGGCGTCCTCGTCCTAGGTCCACCACCCATTCCAAATCCGAATGGAGTTCCAGGGACAGACTTGCTGGGAAGAGCAGGTAGACTGGCAATAGAATCAGCCATTCCAGTTGGAGAAGTTTTACGGCTATCTAGAGAAAGCTGTCCATTGGTGTTGGCTGATTGAGGGTCAAGACCGAGTTGTCCTGGAAGTGGAGAAGTCATTCCTCTGTTGGGACCAGATTGGAAGTTTGGCCAATCGGAAGTTTTCAATCCAGTTTCGAAAGGTCGTTGACCGACTGCTCGATGTTGGGTCTGAGCCAAGGGAGCGAGGTCAAGAGCGGCAGAAGCGGCCGAGAGTCGCTTGTTTCCTTCCTTGGGAGCGGGGAAAGAATCATCATCACCAACAACGTATTTGACAGAGTCTATCATCAGCCCCATATCCACTGCCTCACCTATTACACTCACTATGTGCGACTTGATCATCAACATCCTCTTCCCACTTGTTTCGTCCAGTTCCCTCGTCCATGACGCTCAAGCTCAATTTCTCCATTCCAAAAGTCCCATATCCACTGGCCCTCCTACTAGCAGGCATACTCTTTGCGCCATTAGCACCCTCCCTGCCTTGTCCGATAGCTCCAGCAGATCCATTGGCATTGCCATTTCCGGTCCCATTAACCTCTTGTCCATCTTCCTGAGAAGGACTGGCAGGGGCGGGATTGACATCTCCGTTGGTGGCCTTGGTGTCCTGACCCTTGCCAGAGAGTCGAGTCACTTCAGCTTGTTGATCCGCTTCCAGCTGTCGCATGTCGGCGTCAAATTTCGCTTGGTGAGCAAGTCGGGCTCGTTCGTGCTCCACTCGCTTGGCCTCGAGGAACTGATATCAGCTGAGTTCAATCTCGCGAAGACGGGCCAGAGCGTACATCAGCATTCTGCTTGTCGCCAGTCTGCCTATCAGCCAAAACCATGAAAATTGATGAAGAATTCAGACATACAGACTCCTCATGTCCATTAACGACCTCCCCGTCATTCTTCAAAGTTTCGGTAGTCATTTCAAATTATGGATCTCGAGCGAGTACTGCTATTAGTTCATGCTCGAAGCAGACCACAGAGAAAGAACATACCACTCGGGATCGATTACACTAAATGTGGAGTACAGGCGTGTATGAGATCTGTATTTCGGAAAAGAAAGTACTGTACTGAAATATGGGGGATGCGTGAAAGGACCAAAGGAAGGCATCTAGGTCAGCGCTTTGTCCTTACTCTACTAGCTTCACAGCTGATCCTCCATGTATTTATATGCTCTCCAGGTCCCATCAATGACCGTTCTCTCTGAGCGAAGCTTCCCTCACACCACCTGACCCCCCGGTATCCAAGATATCTCACTTACCCGGTTCAAGCAAAAGCAAGGTATCGGTTTCCCTTTTTTTCAATATTGTCTCAAATAGAGGGAATCGGAGATACGTCGTACAACAGTTTCAAAATTCCCTTGGACTGTTCTATAGTTACTGGAACTACCTATAGGAATATGTAGCAAATAGTATGTATAGATGTTATGCTGTATGCTGATTGAATTTCGGATTTCTATCCTTCTGAATTGACAAACTGAATTTTGGTGGCAGCACGTGGCAAATTGCATAAGAAAAGTTTAACAGAATTTAACAGTATATAGAAGGGGGGGATTAGGGGAAACGCCGAATACTACCGGATATCGTGGCATGGATAGTGCAGCAGTGCTCAGAATCATGTATTCTAGGCATGAGTCTGTGGTGCAAAGACAATGAGAGTGAGGGTTAGAGGGAGGCGAACCAATTAGTGCAACAGACAGCGAAACAAAAATCATAACACCAAGCAGCAGTGGAAGTAAATGTGGCATCGCTGTACAAAGCCCAAACACCCTCGGTCCGCCCTTCTAAAACTACAAGAATGCGATTCTAGTTGTTCTGCAGATGTTAGCTCGATCCGTACTATACCCTGTAGTAGACGAACCTTGACGAAACCGATGGCCTTAGACTAATTGTCAGTCAACATTCCACAAGGAGATAGCAAGCAGGAAACGTACCTTCTCTCGGAAGCACTGTCGGCACATGTCCAATCCCCTATTATATTAGCATACGTTTTAACAGTGATGCAGTCCCGCTCATAACAGAGCGGAATGCTAGATCGAGGAGACCTACCACTTTCTATATTTGTCAGCTTTGTTTATCACTCTAGGAAGAAATGGACATACCGGATGAGACCGGCCTGGTGGGCACAGACTCGACATTGTCGAGATCCCTTACCGTAAGTACGGGGGCTGTTATGTCAGTTCTGATTCATTTCCATGTTCGCGTCCGGGAAAGATTGATATCGAGGAGAAACGGCATTGTGAACTCGAGGGAAGTAGTCGACGAGCAGGAGATAATCCGACAGCGGTACAGGCGGGGAGGCTGGCTGGATCGGCGGCAGTGCAGCAGGTCACGATTTGACTGATGTGAAGCTGATACGCCCATGCCAAGTAGGCCGACTCGAGCCCAAGACTCTCTCAAGTCGACGTGCCTTTCCGCACATCCAGCCAGTCCCTCCTGCCGTACCGTCCCCGTCCCTCTGTATCGAATGACATCCCTGTCCATCTCACTGCTCTTCATGCCATCTCCTCCAGCCAGATCGGCAAATTCGCCCTTCCATGATTCGTCGTATAGTCCCAAGCCGCCCATATCTCCCTGTATCTCCCTCTACATTCTACTGGCCGATACGGTCCAGATCCTGAAGCGCCCGACTTACTGGGAGAACCAAACGTTAGAGTGAGCCCTATTTATCAGTTCCATCTCTTTCTCACATAACATAGACAGCGACATACATATTGCGATACTAGGTTATCGATACTTCGAGATGTCGACTCGAAATAAGGTTTTCTGATATCTGTCAGCTCCCCTTCTCTCTTGCTGTCTCCTGCCGTATACACGGTGATACTGACAGCAGTGGAGAGACTACTTACGAAGGATTGACGGATGGATGAACGGTTGAGGGTATGAATTTAGGTGATTTGGCGGGTAAGAGATTGCCACGCGAGAATAGAAGGGAGAAATTGGGAAACTCCGTAAAATACCGATGCATCATGGTGAATGTGGCACTTTTAGGCATCGGTGTGCAATGAACGACACCTGACCTACACCGCAGAGCCCAGGAAGCATGCGAGGTGCGAGCGACAGTTGAGAACCGTTCAGATTGATACATTGCCACAGAATAGACTCTTCCAAAAGTCCGTTCATTTTCCCTACTCTATCCTACCTACTCCAAAGGTCACATGCGACCGTTATACTACATGTATTATCATTTGCCTAGAATCCATCTAAGCCATTTCCAGCTTTACCGCGCAGGCGCATTACCGCTGCCATTGACTGTATCGCCACCTTCTGTGTCGATCAAGACGGATGATCCTGGTTGAACTGGTGGGCAACATGTATCTGTGCCACATTGTTCTGGTGGGCATCGGATTAGGCATTGTTCCTGCCCGTTAGTCTTACTTCTTGTAGTGAGAACACCATCAACAAAATCGAGCTCACCTCTGCAACTGAAGCGGCGTCTTCTTCACGGAAGAATCTAATGGTTAGCTCATGAAATCCATTGAGCAACTGGGATCAAGCTCACTCTGGCTGAATGGTAACACTGTGAATACCGTGACCGTGCAAAGCACCCCGGATACCATTGGCGACCAACATGTAATCCTTTCCAGGCTTTACCAAAACGTGGACGCTGGCCACAATAGTTGATTCGGATAATTGCCATACGTGAAGCTCGTGAACCGAAACAACACCGTCGACTTCGTAAACTGACTCCCGAACTGCGTCGAGTGAGACATGGGACGGGACGGCCTGCATGAGGATATACGAGGCAGATTTGACTAGATGTCAGCCTTATCACCCAACACGATGTCATGGCTTACCGAGAGGCATGGCGGACGAGAGGATGATGCAGGTGATGACGAGGGAGATTCCTGGGTCGAAGTATAGTGTCCATCGTCCCTCGCAGCTGATAATGAGCGTGGCACCAATAGACTAGTCGAGCAAACTCACAACCAGATGACCAGACCGGCAGCAATCACACCAACATTACCGAGACTACCATGTCAGCACTGAGCATATCCAGCAAATATTCCACTCACGCATCACCTAGAACGTGCAAGAATACACCCTGCATATTCATCGAGCCATGCGAGTGGCCGTGACCTCCACCACCATGTGAGTGACCATGGTCACCACCTCCTGACGATCCGTGGTCGTGATCACCATGACCGTCATCACCATGAGAATGCCCATGTCCCTGTTCAGCATCACTAGCAGTCTTGGCATGAGAATGTCCATCGGCATGACTGTGATCATGCTCATCCACTGCTGTGGCACTTGATCCGGAAGTAGAGTTGACCTCGGTGTGAGGTTTGAGGTGAGGTCCAGTTCGCGATCGTCCAGATTGAGATCGACCATGTCGCCTAGTCTGAGAACTGGATGATGGTGGCGATTGTCCGAAATCGACGGAATCTCTGTTCTGTCCGTATCCAAACTCTTGAGCTGTCTCGATTACTTGAGCGCGGGTCTGAGCTGGATGCTGGTATAGAGAAGACATCGAGTCGGATCGTCGCCGTCCAGCAGTCTCGCCATCGGTCTCGGCAGCAGTCTCATCGTCCGGTAATTTGATAGCTCCTCCACCGTGCGAGTGTCCATGAGAGTGTCCATGTTCTACTTGTCAGCCCCCCAGCTTTGGTCTGCAGTCTTGTTTCACTTACCGTGGAAGAGGAACAATCCAACGATGTTACTCAACAACCCAAGACTTCCCACAATAACAATAATTTTGGGGCTCGAGATTTCAGGTGGAGCAATAACACGTCCCAAAGCCTCGAGGGCGATAGACATACAGAGAGCAACGAGGAAGACACCATTGATGAGTGCACCGAGGATCTCGGCACGTTGCCATCCGTATGAATTCGCTGATGATGAGGGAGAACGAGCCAGTTTGATCGTGTATAATGCCACGATAAGGGATAAAACATCACTGACTGTCAGTCGGTGTCATAGTGCTCAAAATGTAATGATACGCACTTGAGCATATGGAAAGAGTCCGCCACTAAGGCAAGAGAGCCGACAGCATATCCAGCAATAAGCTCCTGGCGGACTCAGTCACGTTCTCACGTCATTTGCCAATCGACTCACAACAAAGAAGAATACAGTATCAATCACGAGCAAAGTGATGATCCTGCCCTGTCTAGAGATCGGCATGATGGAGGATGTGAAGTGGTTGTAGTGAGATGTCTGAAATTCTTGAGATAATTGTGGTCGGCCGAAATGAATCGTTCCGAAAGTGGCCACTGAAGGAGTTCTTCTTGAGGTCAAAGGATCGCTTCTTTTGAACCGACTTGGTCTTCTTCTTGGGACTAGGTCCTGGACTGTTCTGGTGTCCCTACTTGTTATACGGGAAGAGTATATACAATGAGCCACTCCTAGATGTAGATTGAGTGGGATATTTTTGGTTGGTCATTCTTCAGAGTTGTGATGTCGACTTCGCTTCGGGCAAAGCCGAGGGAGACTCGTGCCTATCTACCATCAGATCTCATCTGCCTCTTTGACACGCCTAATCTTCCCCTCTCCCTCATCCACGTGAGAAACGCGTCGAGCAGCCAAGCAAAAGTCAATTCAACCAACCTGTGCTAAACTCCTACTTACCATATACTATACCCTAACCCTATACCATAATGCCTAGGGTACCAGTAGCTCTAGCTCTGCCATTCCCACTCCCTCCCGCTCCTACAGAACCTCTACCCGCTCCATCGCCCCTTCAGAATGCTATACAGCACACGGTCCAATCTACAGACTATGACGCAGTAGTAATTCCCTTGACTAATGAGCATTGGCAAAACCGATGGGACAGATTATGTCTAAGGCCAATGGAAGATGAGGATGATATGGAATCGCAAAAGCCCGAAGTCATCGAGGCTAGGGAGAAAGAGAGGGAAATTGTTGATCGTGAAGCTGATTTATGGCGTAAAGATGGTGGATTATTGAGGGAGGAATGTAATATCACGAGATTGGTAGACGGACAGAGGGTCGTAGCATGTGCTGCAGAGTGGCTGGAACTCGATAGTCCAGATGAGGGAATCAGGTTTGACGCCGAGCTGGTCAGTACACCTTTACCCCTTCTCGGATGGTCGGTATAGCTGACTGTCCAGGCGCTAAGAGCGGAAATGGCACATGCTATTTATTTAAGCCTTGGCACCCTTATCATCCCCTCGCCAATACTGGCTAATCGAGCCTACCTTCCATCATATGCGCGAGTAATCTCGAACCTGCTACAAATGGGAGGAGCAGCAGCACATACCAATATATCTATCCGAATTCCCATATCCGATCCATTCGAGATCATCGGTCAAGGACCGGCAAACCCACAAATTAACCGTAATTCCAACTCTCAGCATAATGGACAACCTAGCATATCTGGACCAGAATCTATAAATGGTCAAGGCGCTGCGGGAAAACACCGACGAGTCGGATCGCTCAGCACGAGACCTCAATCAATGCACCAGAATCTACCGGCCACAATGCAGAATATGCGAGTACCTTCCGGAGCCAGCGCTGCGAGTTCGACAATGAGTGCTCAGTCGAGCGTCCCAGCTTTGTCGGGTGGCGATCCAAGTAGCACTTGGGAAATGTGGGATACAATTAGGTCATTATGTGGTTATCACCCTCGGCTTTCTATAAGTGAGTCACCCTCTTACAAGGCCAAGAAAGTAAGCTGATGAACCCAGCACTTGATTTGACGAACCCTCTACCTCCCTCGATTGGTGCCCTTTCTAGATGGACCGCTGAACCAGTCAAGAACGTCTGGCTACCCGCAACAGCTTTCATCCCTAATGCCAAAGGTTATCCTGTGCTGTCAAAAGCGTGCCAGGCATTCCTGAGGGCAATGACCAAGGTCAGTGCAGTCCTTCGTCTATGAGCACCAAGACTGACCAACAGCAAAGACCCACATTCATCCTATGCGACACCGACCTGACACGACACACCGCAGGCGGACCAAACGCCTACCTCCAGTACATCCGTCACGTCACCAACACGGCTTCTCCATCGCCCAATACACCCGCTACTCCCGGCTTCAATCCTCCAAGTTATATGGGCAAGGTCCCCGACGCCGCTGTTGAATTCACGCAAGGATATGCGGATTTCTTGCAGGCGCCATTACAGCCGTTGATGGATGATTTGGGTAGTATGACATATGAGGTGTTTGAGAGGGATCCCGTCAAGTATAATCAGTACGAGGAGGTGAGTCTTACGTGTGGGTAGAACACGCGTCTGATGCTAGGCAATCACGCTTGCACTGCAAGATTTACCGGAAGGCGAGACCCAGTAAGTTCAGCTAAGGCCGAAGTGGACTAGAGCTGACAGAATAGCATTGTCACGGTCGTTGGTGCTGGTAGGGGACCACTTGTAGACTGCACCCTACGCGCAATGAAACGATCGGGTCGTCGCGCACGAGTCTTCGCAGTCGAAAAGAACGCTAGCGCCTACGTCACGTAAGCTTCTCCCTTATCTTGGAATGCAAGGCTGAGACGCAGACTGCAAGAGAAGAAGGCATTAGAATGGCGCGATCAAGTCGAGATCCTCTTTGGTGATATGAGACAACTCGATGTTCCTGCTTACGCCGATATTCTGGTGTCGGAGTTGCTCGGTAGTTTTGGGGATAACGAACTTAGTCCAGAGTGTTTAGATGGCGCCATGAGGTTTTTAAAGCGTATGTTGACTGAGTTGTACAAAGGATCCTACTGACGGGTAGCAACCGGCATCTCAATACCTGCTTCGTATACAGCACACCTCGCGCCCATCTCGTCTTCCGCTCTACACGCTGCGGTCACAGCCCCGACGAGGGATAGCGCCAGTGCAGAAACACCTTATGTTGTCATGATGTCGGCCGTCAACATCCTGAGTGGGGAGGGTGGAGGTATAGCTGGAAGATGTGGAGATAGAGTTCAACAATGTTGGCAATTTGAGCATCCTAGGCGCGATTTGATTCTTGATACTACAGGTCAGTCCTTTTCCGCTTGCCTCAAGCTGCACGCTTTCACAATGCTCGCACGTTCGTTCGCGGCTGACAGACAGCAGGCGCACCACTGACGAACTCGCACAATACTCGATCGTCCACCAACACATTCTCAATTCCTCATGCAGGTCAACTACACGGTTTAGCCGGATATTTCGAATGTCATCTCTATTCCAATATTGGCCTCTCGATTCATCCGGAAAACATGCACCGGGTCTCACCCGAGATGTTCTCTTGGTTCCCAATTTTCTTCCCTTTCAAACAACCAATCTATCTACCTGGTGGATCTGAACTCGAGGTCAACATATGGCGATTAACTTCGAAATCCAAAATATGGTACGAATGGTGTTGCGAGGTTTACCTACCCACTACTTCTCCTTCTGCTTCTTCTGGGGTAGTAGGGGATAGTCCGCAAACTCCTGGATTTGCAAGGAGTGCAAGTGCTAGTATGAGCGGAAGTACGCCTGGTCTAGGCGGTCAACCTAGTCCCATGATGGATGCTCCGTTTTCACCTGGATATCGCCAGATTGGAGGTGGAGGTGAAGGTAGGATTAAGATTGCTCAGAGTACATTACATAATGCCGGAGGGCAACAGTCTTGGGTTGGACTGTAGGGTTGCTTGGTGGAGTTGCATAGACGATCACTATAACATGTACCATCAATGCATATACAACATGCCTCTTATCCTTTTCTTTTCCTCTCGTGAAAGTCTTTTCTTCTACATACCATCCTCTGTGAATCACCTCGGCATCAATTTCGTATTCGATGCTATCCTCTTGTTGCCTTCATCCACTTTCTGGATGGCTTTAGGAGGTTGGAAATGTTTAGAAATAGTCGATGTTTTCCTGAGTTTCAGAGTACCTGTTCGGGCTGCGACGTCTGACGCGATTCCGGTGGCAGGTGTATCTGGGGTAGGATCCCATCGGCCTGGATTACGAGGCGGAGGCACGTTTGAATCAGGATGGAATGATGAAAGTTGAGTTGTGGTTTCGAGTCGGAGTTGGGTGGCGGGGATTGAAGGACCTATTCGTCAGACTCAGGTCTTCAGTGCTGGTCAAGGAAGATATACCTGAACTATTCTCCAGGTCTACAATCTGAGTTTCCAGAACGTTGCCTTGCTCCGCAATGTCTGTCGCAGACTTGAATCCAAATTCCCGCCTCCTCTTCAACTGACTCAGAGTAGGTCGAAGTCCGATCCCTTCCTCCTCATCCTCGGTCTCTAGGTCATCAAACAAAGGTCCATACTCATGTACTTTATCTGTCAATCTCCCTCCTTCAGGCCGTGGGGCTTTTGTATCACGTTCATGGATCCTTCTAGCCATTTCTTCCCTTTTCTCCTCCCTCTTTGATTTCGAAGCTGGGTTGAAAGAGATTGGGAGATTCGCAGCGGATTGAAGTAGGTTATTGCATAATTCAGCACCTGAGAGACCTCTATTATCCGATTTAGGGTTGGAAGTTGGAGCGGGATCATGTTTCGGATCGTTGAGGGCGATACCTTGGTCTTGAGTTTCGTCCATCCCTTTGTCGTTATCATCATGAGGTAGGAATAATGGTTCCTGCTCATCATTGCTTCGATCCCTACGTTGTCCGCCACCCAATGGAAGAGTGCTGGATGACTCCGGCTGATCCTTCTCTACGAACACTTGATTTTCGTACGTTGTTACTTCCCTATCCTCAGAAGAAGTTGGGTCCCAGTGATAACCCGGTCTTCGCCTGATAAACCCTTGCCCAGTGGACACGGATGCGGACCTGTCTACCTGTTGATCATCAAAGTCGACAATTTTCTTCTTGTGTCGACTTCCGAATCCCACCTTTGGCCCCATCATCCCTATCACTTCTAAAGCTGGTCTAGCAGTCGGTGTGTTTTCATCATCACCTTCCAGCTCCAGTTCTATTTCGGAGTTATTGTCGTTGATGTGGCGCCAAGTTCGTGGTGGTGATCGAGTAGTAAATGGAATAGCAGGTCGGTTTTTACGATTTTCATCGAAGGTGTTGGGAGAAGGGGAGTTACTGGTGAATTGTAATTTCGGTCGTAGTTTCTGATACCTCGCAGTAGTCGCTTTTGCCCGTTGTAGCTGCCTGACCGCAAATCCAGGTTGTTCATCCCTTGGTACTTGCGTTTGAGTAACCTCAATCGGATCTGGGTTGCCTTGAGTATCCACAATCGGAGTTTGGGTTTTGACTCCCCTTCTGCCCGTCGACCTGATCCTAGACTGATGTTGTTTGATGATCGCATCCCTAGTCCCCAATCTCCCCGCTTTGACCAAAACAGGGTTGAGAAACCCATCTCCTGAAATCCTAGATCTGAGTTGTTGTTTGTATTTTTCCGCTGGGACAGTTGCGATAGGTTTCAGCACCGATGCCGGGAGGTTTGGAATATCGAATTTACTTCTTCTTTTCCCGCTGCCTTTGATGCGGGATTTGATATTGGTTACCATTACCGGATTATGAGGAAGTTTAGCTTGACGTCTTGATTGTCTTGCAATGATTTTGTTAGTGTAGCTACATTCAGTATTTGTGAGGCGTCAGTACTTTTGTGAGGACTCACTCGTCGAGCCTTTCAGCTACGGAGCGTTCTCTCCTCATAATCAATTGCGGAGGGGGATGGACGATCGGATGATTATGATTAGCTCGATAATTGTGTTTTCTAGAGATCTTGATATCATCAGGTAGAGGGGGAGTATCTCGAACCAAGGTATCTTGAGGTTCTTCTTTAACTTTGACCAGATGAAATCGTTCACTAACCGGCCTGTACAATTCGGGTTGTCTTGGCAGATCTTGAGAATCGTCATTGAACAACCCTTTCAGCCTAAGTCTCTCATAGGGCCATGGGCCATTCCTATTTCTTCCTATGGCGACCCTATCTCCCTTGTCATTGAGTTCCACTTCCCCAAGTATATGCCTCACTCTCCTTCCCATAACCTCCTCATCTTCACCCTCATTGTCATCTTCTTCGCTTTCCTGATCATGCAGTAATTCAGGAGTACCAGGAGCAGTATCAGGCCACCAACTAGTCGATCCTGCCCTCTTTGATCTATCCGCCCTCGAAATATCTTCTAGGCGTTCTTGTTCCCATTCAGGCTCGGGCGAAAAGTAGTCCTTGAATCCTTTCCTTTCAGCTGGATTTCGGGATTTAACAGTAGTGCGTTGACGAGTAGGCGCACTTTTCGATCCTTTGGCATATGTCTTGACTCGTTGCGGACCTGGAGCAGATCTGTAGCCTGGCGAATCAGGTGAATCGGGTTGAGTATCCGATACGGCAAACGAGGGGGGTATATGTACTTCGGAATGATTATCTGGAGTATTCGTCGAGATCGATGGAGGTCGGAGAGAGTATAATCTGGATCTGTCGTTAGATCGACGAGTTTGCGATCTGGAAACAGGTTCTCGGACCGCCGAAGAGTTTACTTCGGTAGGGCTCAATCGAGCTTCCTCTTGACTGTCGTGGTCGTACTCACATTCAGTCTGATACGTTGAAGGCTTACGCGGTTGAGCACTGAACGGCATGGGGCAGCCTTGTTCGTTATCCGGAGGAAGATCGTCCTCTTCCGCATTACCCCTGATGGCTGAAGTACGATGCCGAGTTTGTATCTTCTGGTCAAGGGTCGAAGGGGGGAGGTGAATGTCTCGTCGTATTTTGGAAGAATCGGGGCTGAGACCGTGCAGTGTCAATGGTATTTCTTGTCGTTTTCGTTTTAATTGACTGCTTCCTGGAGCTGTTGATGCTACCGGGACCTGAGAAGATTGATTGCTGGGTGTTGTCTGGGCTCTTTCATCTGGAGCAAAGAGAGCATCGAATGGCTGAGCTGAAGGCATAGCTTGAAGTTCGAGCAATGCCTCGCGAATCGCCACCTCGTGATCCTGCTCCATGATCCGAGAACTCTCTTCCCTTCCCTCGGTCTCATATCCACCTCCATCACCTCCTCTCAATCTCAATTGATCCTCATCCTCATTGTCATCCTCGGTCACATCACGATCCGTGATTGTGTCCGCAACTTCTTTCTTCTGGCTCGGGACCCAGAAACCGGATTCATCGTATTCCCCCTCTTCCACCTCTGTCAATGGTCCACGTTCTTTCTCCAATTTCTTAGCTCTAGCTTTTGCGACCTTCTTCTGATAACTGTTTACTTTTTCTTGTTTCTTCTCTTGAGGTGTCTTGATTGGCTTGATGCATTTGGTAGGTCTAGGAAGTGGTTTAATAATTTGAGATGAAGGAGGAGGAATAGAGAAATGGGGAATGTTAGTTGTTAGAGGTTGACTTTGTCTTGCACTTGAAGCAAGAGTTAGTCGACTAGATTCTGCGGTTTGAGCTTGACGGTGAAAGCTGATCTGAGACATTCTTCTAGTTTTTTTTACTTTAGTGGTGATCATGCGGGTTGGGTCGTTTAGTAGATGACTGAAATGAGCTTTTGAGGGACCATATTTCCGCAACCTGTTTAGCTCACACTCACATACACTGTCGCTGCTACGGATACAATCCTTCCAACCTTACCTAGACATCGTTCATATGGTGTACTGACAGAGATAGAAGAGGAAGGGAAGGCATTCTGGTAAGATGATCCCTCCACTCTTGACGGAATCAAATGCAACTGGTACTTAGTGACGAGACTTCCTTCGATCAGTAATACTTACACCCCCTACGTCCACCATAAAGTCACGATCATCTTGAGGCTGTCCGAGACACCGTAGAAGGAGATTGGGAGCTTATAAGAGAGAAGGAATTATCGACAGAGAGTATATTAGAGCAAGATGATCATCAAAGTTAGAGTATGTCCCCTCCTCCACCTCGAACTTTGTCCATTTGCTGATGAAGCTAGACATTGACTGGGAAGGAAGTAAGCTGCAAAATCCTTGGCGAGCGGAAGAGTTGAGCTGATCAGTAGGTCGAGATTGATGTCAAGCCAGAATGGACAGTGAGTGATCATTTACAAGCTATCATCAGCATCCGTGACACAGACCATAGCGGTCCACAGCTCCAATCTCGTCTCAATGGCCCGGGACGATTCCACATGGGCTGATGAATAGATCACGAAAGTCAAAGAGAAGGTCGAGGAGAAAGCTGGTATTCCACCTGTTCAACAACGTCTGATCTTCTCCGGGAAAGCCATGTAAGTTGTCTAACCCTTGCTCGACTCAAGCACCAACTTTCCTTCACACATCGACGTCTCGCAACTGTCGACTCGGTACATCGCTACCAGATGCAGATACGATCTGAATGACGGCGTGATGGCGGCTGACGTAAAGGGGTGACGACAAGAAGATCGAAGAATTCAAGCTCGTCGGAGGATCGGTGATTCATTTGGTTCTAGCTCTACGAGGAGGTTCGTTATGATACCGAAGGAGTCAGGGAACGATAGAGCGTAGAGAGACCTGAAGTGCAAGGGCAAGCACATGGCACATTGCATGACAGGAAAGAAGACAGAATTGAGAAGACTGCACATAATGAAAATGTATCAAAATCTGTACATTGTCATCATAGAATACTGTCCGGTCTCATCCTGCACTCGTTGGAGCCCTCTCGCTGTACAAGCTTGTAATATGGTTGCATGTCATGTCAGACTTGATCGTCAGCCAGTTGCACCTTATCTCTAGATAAAATCAGGAACGGGTCGGGTCGGCTAAGTACGCGACTAGAAAATCATTTCCAGTATTGCATCCCAATTTTGACACTAAATTTCATCGCCTCATCACACTCATGTCCCGCTAGCATCGACCACTTCAAGAATCACTCTCAAGATTATCAGGATGATGCGGCAATTCTTCACTGCTCAGATTGCTAGTCGAGCCCTGAGGGCGGCGGCTACAGGAGGAAGGGCGGTTTCTGCTATCTCGCAATCTGTATGTTAAGCTGCGCTACCATTTGTCGTATCAGTATTGATATACAGGGCCGACGAGCTTATCATGATCCGCCAGAAGACTTTCCTGATGACACGGTACGTTTCCAGCCATTATCGGTATTCTAGCTGACTATCAGGACTTGATCCTATCAATCCTCCAAGCTCACCCATCAGCTCGAGACTCCCGGTCATACCTCTCTTCATTCGCCCCTTCCCCTCCTCCCCAATCACTCACTTCTTCCAAGACTCCCGACCCACTTCCTCATTCTGCAGCGGCCACCAAAGCGAATCCTCTCGTCGCCGATATTTTGAATCCCATCCTTCGTCGTCCTGCGCTCGTCAAGATTCAAGGTCCATTCACTGATACTCAACTCAACTCGATTTCTCGTGGAATGGCTTACCTTCAGAGAATGGGGCTGGTACCTGTTATAGTAGTTGATAGGGACGATATACCCTCTTCGGAACCTAGCGATAATGTTGCTGCTCAAAAACAGAGGACATTGGTCATGAGGGATGTGGAGAGGGTTGTTCATTATCTATCAAGGGCTAGAGCTGGGGCTAGACCCGTGTTGAGCACTGTTGCCCGGCTTGGAGAGAACGGTGGGGTATACGTGGAAGAAGAGGGTCTGGATCATGTGAGGCGAGCTGTTGATGAAGGGGAAATACCGGTATTACTACCGGTTGCATTGGATGAAGGGTGTCGTTCTAGGCGTATCAGTTCGGATAAGGTCCTTATCGCCCTATCGGAAGCCATGTGTAGTAGCAATTCCAAATCTTCGTCATCGATCACGCCCAACGATACTCCTCACAGACGTGGAATCGACCTCACACCCCTACGACTGTTAATCATCAACCGAGAAGGAGGTGTTCCGTCATATGCTCGGTCTGGACTTCCTCATCTCCTCATCAACTTGTCCTCCGAATACGAGTATATCACTTCGACATTCCGACCTCAATGGCGTCATACACATCCCACTGCTCTTTCAAACCTTTCACTAGTAGACGCTTGCTTGTCATTCATGCCGCCCAACGCTTCCGGACTGGTCGTTTCACATCGATCACCCGCTGCATTGATCGCTAATCTCATCACCAATAAGCCAGCCCATTCTGCATCATTACCACACGCACTGCTCGAGTCAGAGGAGAAACTCAATAGGGATACCCCCACAGTCTTACGGAAGGGTCTGCCTGTCAAGGTCTTGCGGTCAATGGATCAAGTGGACAAGGCTAAATTGACGGCACTTCTCGAGCGGAGTTTCAGGCGAAAATTGAATCAAGAAGCATTCTACACCCGCTTAGAAAAGGACCTAGACTTTGTGATCGTCATTGGTGATTACGCCGGCGCAGCTATAACCACCATAGAAGGTCGAAACCCATCGAACCCATCAGCTCATTTACCGATATGTTACCTCGATAAATTCGCCGTCGACCCAAAACATCAAGGAGACGGTACAGTCGATTTTCTCTGGGTATCGCTTCGAGACGAAACCTACGGTCTAGGTACACCCGACGCGTCCAATCCTTCGGAAGGTTCATTGAGGGGTATTGGTAAATCGCGTGAACTGATTTGGAGATCAAGGGGGAATAATCCAGTTAATAAATGGTACTTTGAAAGAAGTAGTGGGTTTGTCAGTGCCGATGGCGGATGGAAAGTCTTTTGGTGTGATCGCGAAGAAAGGCGGAGGGCTGAGGTGGAGGATGACGAGAGGGAATTTGGGGGTGGTTGGTTGTCTAGGATAATAGAGGGTGAAGAGAAGGGCAGGTTGATGGATTGGGTTCCTGTAGTCGAGTCTATCCCATCCGCCTGGTACCCTGTCGAATAGAGCTGGACTAGATATGCAGACACAGACGCAAAGATTGTCGAAGCCTAAATGTATGCATGTAGTAATACTCTTTGTCTACTCCTTGCTCTCAATCCTCTTCCTGGCAACATCGACCTGTCGCTGAATCATCTCTCGTGCAGGTCCACCAATAGCTTTTCTCTTTTCAACACTGTTTTCAAAGTCAAACACCTCCATGACATCGTCTGTGAAATGTTCCGACAACTCCTTCCATTGTTTCATGCTTAAGTCGGAAATCTGAACACCAGTCTGCTCGGCTAAAGCAACCGATCGACCAGAAATGTGATGGGTCTCCCTAAATGGTACCTACCCGTCAGCTACATCGGTGGAGAAATCTAACAGTAGAGACGGTACTTACACCCTTTCGGACGAGATAATCTGCGATATCCGTTGCCAACATATCCATAGTCAAAGCAGCCTTCATCTTCTCTGGGTGAATCTTCCATCAGCGCCCAAACTCAACTGGCAGTGTTAAGAGGAGATGGACTCACGTTCATGGTAGCGACCACACCTTCTGCGATCCTCAAAGCGGCAGATACGGTATCAACAGCGTCGAACAAGGGTTCTTTATCTTCTTGTAGATCCTTGTTGTATGTCGATGGAACACCTTTAAGGGACATCATAAATCCTGCCATTTGACCAAAGGTTCGTCCAGATTTACCTCGGAGGAGTTCGAGGGAGTCTGGGTTTTTCTTCTGAGGCATGATGGACGAGCCGGTACTATCATTAGACAGTGCTCTATGATGCAGTTTTGGAACAGGGAAAGCTCACCTGTAAGCATCCGACAGAGTGACGAAACCAAACTCGGCAGTCGAGTAAATGATCATATCCTCCGCGAATCGACTCATGTGAATCTGAGTCAAACTAGCCCATTGTAGCCATTCAACGATGAAATCCCTATCCGCAACGGCGTGCATCGAGTTCTCTCCAATCGACATGAAATCAAGTTCCTGCCTTAAAAGCTCTCGGTCGAGGTTGTAGGGATTACCAGCAAGAGCAGCTGATCCCAAGGGAAGAACAGAAATACGGGGGTATAGCTGACGGAGTCGGGATAGATCGTTCAAGAACGATTGAGCGTGAGAAAGGAGGAGGTGAGACCATCGAACTGGTTGTGCTCGTTGAAGATGAGTGTATCCTGGTATTAGAGCGTCCACCTCGTTTTCGGCTCGAGTGACCATGACGGAAAGTAGCGCTTTTAGGTTCTCTTCGACCACCTTGGTCTCGTCCATCTGGAAGTCAGCTTGTGAGGTCTCAGCCTGATGATCTGACGCTTACAAGCCAGATTCGCATATCAGTTGCGACCTGATCATTTCGACTTCGACCGGTATGTAATTTCCCTCCGATATCCTTTCCGACAATCTCACTGAGTCGTCGCTCGTTAGCGGTGTGAATGTCTTCATCATCCGCCTCGACCGCAAACTATCATGAGCTCTATCCTACTCCCCAGGAGGATCTGAACACACCTTGCCCTCGGCCCACTCTTGCTCGACCTGTTTCAATCCCCTAGTGATCTCTTTCTGCTCTTGCTCATTGAGGATACCAGCTTTGAGGAGGGCTTTAGAGAAAGCAATTGATCCTTTGATATCGGCAGCATACATCCTTTTGTCATATTTCAAGGATTGATTGAATTCGTGCATCCTACGTTATCAGCTTGGCTCACCACACTGATTGGTTTGGGGGAACTGACAAGGGGTCGGTAGATCCGGTAAATCGGCCACTGTTTGTCAGCTACTGCGCACGGCATAAACATCTTCTCTCACCCCCATAGCTTCCTCTTTGTGAAGTCCTGCTCTGTTGACATAGTGTGTAGTAAATTAGATGGGTTGGATGATCTTTACTCGCAACCCCCAATTCCTTATCCTTATCCGCCCGAGCGTTATCGACTCCGAAATTCTGATTCCGCTTTAGAGCCACGTGGAAACACCTCCACCTGAGATGTCCGGTCAGAAGTCTCAATTGACATGTATCCAGGCTCGTCATCTCGAAACAGTACAACAAAAGGGGCCAGATGTCGCAGGGAAAGGGGAAGGAGCACGAATACTCGGTGCAGAAGCCATCGAGCAATTTGTCGAACTCCCGAATATTCCTCCTTTCCACTGTCCCCTCTCTGGTCACCCTCTCCCTACTCCACCTGCTTCGCTCCGCCCCAAATCCGTTCCGCATACCACTCTTCGACGACTCGCCAGCTCTTCTAGATGGCCAAGGGAGCACAGGGATCCGCTGGGACGCAGTACACTTCACGTCGATAGCATCGCAGGGATACGAATATGAGCAGCAATTCGCTTTTCAGCCCGGATGGCAGGGTATACTTTGGCTCTCTGGTCGAATGTGGCGAGTGATAGGGACTGGCGGAACAATTGATACCATTTCAAAGGGAGGAACTATCTTGATGATACTTCTCGCCGGATGGAGGGGTCTAGCACTCTACAAGTTAGCTTTTCGTGATCAAGGAGAGAAAAATCGCTGAATGATAGCCTGACGGCCCAGATCTTGGGAAATAGGAAAGCATACGTGACATGGATCCTCTATCTCCTCGCTCCATCGCCTGCAATCTTAGCTTCTCTGTATACCGAACCGCTCTTTGCCTGTCTCACGTTCTCAGGTTTCGGCCTGGTTGTACGACGTAGATATCACTCTGCTTCAATCCTTTTAGCTGGCGCTACATCAATACGAGCTACTGGAGTACTTGCTGCCCCGACACTTGCCGCGATGGCGATATTCAATGAAGGGAAATATCGAATACCGCCATCTGTGAGCTGAACTGTACGCTTCTTCAGCTGAAATCTAGGTGTGCTTTCGTCGTGCACTGGGTGTCGCTTTACCGTGCATCAATATAATCGCTCCATTCATAGCTTTCCAATACTACGCCTACCTCTCTTTCTGCCATCCTGAGGGAACGGTGGCATGGTGCAGTGATAGAATCCCAATCGCTTATAGTGCCGTCCAAGCCAAGTACTGGTGAGTCTTTCATACCCTCATTCAAGTTTTTGACACGTAAGGAACATTGGTTTCCTCGAATACTGGACCATCGACTCGATTCCGAATTTCCTCCTTGCATCTCCAGTATTGGCAGTATCCCTGTTGGGACTCTATCGATACTTGACATCGCGTTCACACCTCCCGCTAATCACCATGCCCTTAGTCATACAACACAGTGTGTTGACATTCCTGCTCATTCTCCAATCACATACCCAAATTGCCCTCAGGGTTATCTCGACAGATCCAGTCTTTTGGTGGTTGTTGACCGATATCGCCTCCCAGGGCGTCAGAGGTTTGACTAGATTAGGTAAGGCTTGGATTTGGTGGGCTGTCATCTGGGGAGCTGTCTCTATCGTGCTGTGGGCTGGACATTATCCCCCAGCATAGCTAGATGCAGGTGTATGCATATATGTACTGTTTGTCGTTCAATCTACACGGATCACAGCTTGACTATCCGTCTACAGCTTCCAACGACCATACAATGCGCTATACATCAGCTTTGGCCAAGTCGAAGATGGAGCAACTTACTCGAAACAAGCCAAGATGGTCCATTTCCTGTTCTCAGCTTCTGGGAATACTAAACTCCTAGGGCCGTAAAACACCTCGTCATCCACCTCCTCCTGTTTCCTAGGCAGACAATGTAAGAATTTCCAATCGGGATTAGCGTTTCCTCCGATCAACTTGTTGGTGAGTTGATAACCCGAGAATGCCTTCAGTCGGTCTGCTTTTTCGGTTTCTTGACCCATTGAAATCCTGTTTGTTAGCTCATGGCGAGTGAAGGGGGACGTACCATGTGTCGGTGACTACCACGTCTGCTCCTTGAAGAGCTTCTTCTGGGGATGTCGTTCGATGAATCATCTTCTCAGTTCCTGCTTCCGTACTTAAATTCAGTACAGTTCAACTCGACTGTCATACGTGAAAGACCTACATCCGTTTCCACACCCTGGGATCCACCTGATCATATCCTTTAGGACTAGCCACGCTAACTTCCATCCCTAACCTCGGCATGGTAACCATGATTTCATTAATGATATTATTGGTATCTCCTACCCATGCGATCTTCTTGCCTTTCAAGTTTGCGAATGGGTCAATCGACTTGACGGATTGTAATAGGTCCGCATGTGTAGTCGAGTCGGAAGTGGAGGGGAGAGCTGGGGGGCTATATGCCTCGAAAAGTGTGAGGAGATCGGCTAGGATTTGTGTTGGGTGATAGAGGTCACATAGGGCGTTGATAACTGGTACAGGCGAGTACTCTGCCAATGTCTACACATCAGCCGGCAAGCTCGGGGAGGATCCGAAAGGGAACATACAGCAACCTCCTCATGTAAGTTGACCCTCGCCATGATACCATCTACCATACTCCCAACAACCCTAGCGGTATCTTCCAAAGTCTCGTTCACGCCCAATTGACTATCCGCCGAACCTAGGAACAAGGGATGACCACCTAATATCTTTGCACTAGTCTCACTAGCAACTCGAGTCCTGGTTGATCGTTTCGAGAACAGCAAAGCGACAGTCCGAGCATCCAAAGTTTGCTCGACACGAGTAGGTGAGACTGTTTTGGAAAGATGCTTGAAGGTAATGGCAGATTGGATTAGGCTTGTAATTTGAGCTGGAGACAGGTCGGCCAAAGTAAGGAGATGAGGTGGGGAACCGGTTCGAGAGATTGAAGCCATTGTCCTGGCTAGTTGTCGGGCGGGACGCATTGCCTTGGTGGTGAGCAGCATTGTGATTACGGGTTGTGGGCGTACAAATGGGTCAAGATAGATGACTATAGTGGTCGAGTCGCGAAATCTCGCTTGCTCCTTATCTCCAGGCACGAGTCATGACGTGGCATTGATAGAATAGACCGCCAAAAGTTGTCCGATGTCACTCTTGTGTCTCCTGGGTAGATAGATACATTAGATCACCCATCTAGCGAAAGATCAAGGTCGACACGTACTTCACTTCGCTCGTCAGCATCGAACGCCGAATCATATAATTGAAAACCCATAAGAGGTCCCACACCGTTTCATCGAAATTCCCAAGATGTCCAACTCAATCACGAGATCGTTCCTGCCTACCATCCGACAAGCCCATACTTCATCAGCCGCATCCTCTTCGAAACCAACACACCACCTGATCACCTTGGTACGATCCGCTCGCGGTCTTCCACCTCAATCGCGCCAAACTCTAGAAGCACTAGGATTACATCGATTACATCAATCGGTACTACAAGCATTCTCGGGAGCTACAGCAGGAAAGATATTGAAAGTCAAGGAGCTCGTTACAGTACAGAATGTCGAAGAGGAGGAGGGAAGGAGGTTAATGGTTAGAAGACGTCCGGAGGGAGGTGGATTTGAGATCAGTGGAAGGGTCTATGGAGGTGGAGGGGGTAGTCTATGAGTGCAGGAGCGGTGCTCATGCATGTGCATGAGATCGACTTGAGATGGATCAAAGGGGACAAGGCGGTAAGTGATGTATGGGGTAATTGTAGATGGAGTGCAAGAAGATCTCATGGCTTTACGATGTATGTATAATGAACGTAATTTGGACTCGGTGTTTTTCGCATGGTGGAGTAGTTGCTTTTCGTCATCGTTGATGGCCTGCGCTGGTACGGGTCAGTAATGGGCATAGGCACAATTACTCTTGCGTAGTGTGCCTATACAGTCTCGACATCTCAGTAGGCGCTACTCATTGCCACCCATCTAGGCTCGATCTCTATTCACTGTGTTCAACTGCGGTATCTGCTGTATCTGTTGTATCTCCTGTATCTGCTGTATCTGTTGTATCTCCTGTATCTGCTGTATCTGCTGTTTCCACCTGCCACATGCCCATGCATCCACGATCGCGGGCCGGTCAATGTATCGATCAATGCATGGAGCTAGCGTGGGCGGTGTGCCGATGTAAGGACTTGTGGAGCTGATCACGACTTTTATGAAATACATCCATAGTCAATTGGGGATAGGAACGATATTGGGGATAGCGAATTGGGGATGCTTCCATTGAGATTGGGGATAGGATTGGAGCTGTTCCCAATCTTGCCGCAATTACGTGCGTATAGTAACCCTGGATGCAAAAAAATACCTATGCCTAACTGACTCGGCCCGGGCCCGGTCCGCCACCAGAGGCAAAAGAAGCCCGATTAAAAAGCAGAGTATATTATGTATAACGACCCCCTCCTTGTTATTCACTGCCCCGATTCGCTGCCCACATATCTAGTACTGGAACCAGCCTGAAATACTCAGGATTCAGTGTGGAACCCTCTCTTGCCCCCTAATTCCTACTGCGGCAAGAAGAAGAAAAGTATTGAATAGTGAGAAAGAAGAGAGAAAGGAGTGACGTTATACTCCAATACTCCAACCGAGGTTCACCGTTTACGACAACGTTCTTTTATCGCCAGAATACTCCTGTGATACAATCGCCTTTTACATTTCCTATCATCACTGTACATATCATATTGAATCGATACTCGATCAACCATGTACAGAGCTCGATCTTTACCATTGCGTACAGTGGCATTCACTGCTACTACATCCCTCGCATTGGGATCCGCATATTACGCTCTAAAACCCGATCCACTTCGTCTCGATTCCGATATCCCCGTCACCAAGCGTCGTCCAGGTCCACTATGGTCGCCACCTTCCCGAGAACAGATGCTTGAACATCTACGTACTTCTGGTATATTCATCAAACGAACTCAAACCGGCGGACCGGAACCCGGACCCGTGATTCACAAAGAAGAGGGAGAGCACGAGGACGATAACGATGTCTTTGATTTGTTGATTGTTGGTGCCGGTGCTACCGGTGCTGGTGTTGCTCTTGATGCTGCTAGTCGAGGGTTGAAGGTGGCTTGTGTCGAGAGGGACGATTTCTCTAGTGGAACCAGTTCAAAATCTACAAAATTGGTTCATGGAGGTGTCCGATACCTCCAGAAGGCTGTTTTCGAGCTAGACTACGGTGTGTCCCTTTGTCTTCACAGATGATCACGGAGCTGATGACTATTAGAGCAGTACAAGCTAGTCAAAGAAGCTCTAAGAGAACGAAAGATTTTCTTGGAAACAGCTCCACATCTCAGTCATGCCTTACCGTAAGTTTTAGAAATCTTCGTCGCAAGTCTTTGGGCTGAACATCAGTATCCTGCTTCCATTGTACAAATGGTGGCAACTACCTTACTTCTACGCTGGATGTAAGATGTACGATCTCTTGGCCGGATCAGAGAACATGGAATCAGCATACTGGATGGGCAAAGGAAAAGCATTGGAGAATTTCCCAATGTTGAAAGCCGATGGTCTCGTTGGAGGTGTCGTCTACTATGATGGTGTGTCCCGCTACAATACTCTTACGGCACATAAAGCGCTAACATTCAGGTCAACACAACGACTCGCGTATGAACGTCTCTCTCGCTTTGACTGCCGTTCAACACGGAGCAGTCATGGCAAATCACGTCGAAGTTACCAAGCTCCACAAGAAGCCTGATGCATCTCGAGGAGGTGTTGAACGGATTTGTGCCGCCGATGTCCGAGATCAAATGACTGGTGAGACATGGACCGTTAAATGCCGAGTACGTCGAAATGAACATCGATTATGGCATAGAGGCTGATCGTGTAGGGTGTTGTCAATGCTACTGGTCCCTTCTCGGATGGTCTCAGGAAGCTCGACGAGCCTACCACCAAGGAGATTGTCGCTCCTTCATCTGGTGTCCACATCACCCTTCCTGTACGTTCTCGCCTCGATGATTTGGAGTATGCTGATGACAGAACTATTATGGACCTAAGAATATGGGTCTTCTCGACCCTGCCACTTCCGACGGCCGAGTCATTTTCTTCTTACCATGGCAAGGAAACGTCATTGCCGGTACTACCGATTCTGCTACCACCATCTCGCAAAACCCCATCCCCCAAGAGAAGGAGATTCAATGGATTCTCGACGAGGTTAAGAATTATCTCTCGCCCGATGTAAAGGTCCGACGAGGAGATGTCCTTTCAGCCTGGAGTGGTATCCGACCATTGGTTAAGGACCCCGACGCCAAAGACACCCAGTCACTGGTCAGAAACCACATGATCAACGTTTCTGCCGGAGGTCTATTGACTATTGCTGGTGGTAAATGGACCACATACCGAGCTATGGCTGAGGAGACTGTCGATGCTGCGATCAAGGAATACAACTTGAAACCTACTGGACCTTCTCAGACCGATCACATCAAGTTGCTCGGTGCCCACGCCTGGACCAAGACAATGTACATCAAACTTATCCAACAGTTCGGTCTCGAGACCGAAGTCGCCAAGCACCTTGCCGAGTCTTATGGTGACCAGGCTTGGACCGTCGCTTCAATGTCTGACCCCACTGGTATGCTTCTTCTGTACGTGCAATCTAGTCAGCTAACAAGCAGGACAATCATGGCCATTGCACGGAACTCGATTATCTCCCCTTTACCCTTACATCGAAGCTGAATGTCGATACGCCGTCCGACACGAATACGCATTAAACGCTGTCGACTTTATCGCTCGTCGTACTCGACTTTCTTTCCTCAATGTTCAAGCTACCGTTGAATGTCTACCACGAGTCATTGATATTATGGGTGAAGAGCTCGGATGGAACGCTACGAGAAAGGAGACCGAGTTTGATCAGGCAATCTACTTCTTGCGATCTATGGGTTTGCCCGAGGTAAGTTTGACTATGCACGTGAGTATGAATCTGAGCTGATCGACTAGGGAACTGACTTGAAATGGAGTGAAATCAGGAAGAATCAGGGAACAAAGACTTTCCTAGGTCTAAAACCTGATGAGGCCGCTTTGTACTCTCGAGCCCAATTCACCCCAGAGGAAGTCGGAAGCTTGCGAACTCAGTTTGAGCAGATGGACTTTGTGAGTTCCAGCTGTTTCAAACTCTATCACAGGCACTGAGACGTAGGACCACGACCAGCGAATCACTCGTGCGGACTTGATCAATGCCATGAAGCAGATGGGATATGAGTCTTCTACCGAGACTGCTGATTCTATTCTGAGGGAGGTTGACTTTGGAAGGAAAGGATACATCGAGTTCCAGGAATACCTAGACGTGAGTACCCTGTATTCATGACTGTGTCAAGTGTTGATAAATAGATCGCTGCGGGATTAAAGGAATTGAAATTGGAATCTGCATTCACACATCTCGCCCAACTTGACTCCAGCCGGAAAATCGCCGAGGGATCTATTGGACCTCATGCCGATGATGCCAGCGAGGACAGGTCTACTAGGAGAAAGATTCCCGTCGAGAGGAGCGGTGGTGGAACATAAATACTTTCAGTGTGCAGAGAGAGATAGATCTTGAGTAGTTGTCTTGAAGTAGTTTCAGAGGAGGATGCTATACATGATAATGCGGTTTTACTGCTTGTTCTGAACATTCTAGCAGTGACTTTCAAGTCCCTGCCTCGAGCTTACATTACATTCTATAGATCTAGCTCGGCTTCCCGGTCCAATGCTGCCAGAAAATCTAGCATCTGCCTGTCAGCACTAGAAACAGATGATATAGCTCACCGCCTGATGTCGTTTCTCAGCTTCCCGTTTTCCAGCTGGAGTCTGATCATCAGCCATACCGAGTCAAGTTAACCCACCTTCATCCGATCTTTGACGTGTACGAGCTTATCGTAGAAATGCCCTTCTGCCGTATTCTTATCTTTACCCAAAAGGATTCTCCCCATAGCCCCGCTGAACGCACAGCACCTCATGATACCGACTCCACCAATTGCATCCAGACGATCAGCGTCCTGAGCAACAAGGAGTTCAGGGCATGTGGCATGCCATTCAGTCAATTGGCCTGCGGCGCGCATCTTCGTTTCGGTGGAATAGGATATACAGGGGATCACTCTTAAGATCAGGTCGATCTGGTCATGGGATAAGTGCTCGGAGGTGGAAGGGTGGGATAAGAATGGGTTGAGGATGGTCGAGAGAGACGATGTATCGGTATATTTTGCTAGAGGTCAATTCCTGGTCGGTGTGATTCTGATCTCACCATCTGTCAAGTCAGCTTGATGATAGTCTGCTAAAGGCGCAAGAAACATACCTGCCATATCGTGGAATAAGGCAATCAGCTCCAGAACTAGCATATCAGGCTTCTGATCTAACGTAGGAGCGAGCTTGAGTGCCATTCGCCTCACTCGGTCCACTAGCAAGTTAGTACACTATAACAGAAATGACCTGGTCAACACACCATGAGCCCAATCGTGAGAAGGGTCATATCTTGAGTATCGTCAGCCTTGTCTTGCGATATAGCACGTGAAGAAACGCACTTGGCCATGTGAGCCTTGACCATGTCCTCTGCTCTACTCAATAGCTCTTGCTCACCTTGAGGTCTTTGCATCCTTGCTAAATACCTCCTAATGCTGATAACAATGTCGGTCGCGTCGAAAGCGAAGATTCGAGAATCAGACGCGTCTACGGTAATCATTGACTACGGAATTAAAATATTACCATATTCGGCAAAGATATGCAGGCACAGCTATGACATCATTGGCTTGGGTTGATAGATTGGGTGCACGTCCCCGCTGTATGCTGTATATATAAACAGCTCAACGCTACACCCTTCCCTTCTTCTTTCACATTACATCTTCCCGAACAGCAACACAAATCCATCGATCTATCATAATGGCAGAACCATCTAAGGCTAACGGTCAAGTGAGTTTCCACCCACGTACGCTCCTGTCGACGCCCTCTTTCCCATGGTCGCTCCAGGCCCCCACTTCCTCGCCCATGCGCCACCCGAAACAGCTCTATCTCATTTCACACCTACCTTATCCCAGGAGCTAAGCTCGCGGGCCATCTCACTAACGTACAGTTCAACTCCATCGTCGGATCCGCTAAGGAAGTCGTCGGAAGCGGTATCGAAACCGTCTACGCTGCCGTCGGTGGCTCTTCTGAACCATCTTCCTTCACCACCGCTGGTAAGGAGCAGCACGCTAAGGGAGAGGCAGAGGTCAAGGCCGCCGAGGCTAAGGGCTACGCTGAGGGGTAAGCCGTTCTTCAACTCTCTACAAACTATGGGCTATACTGATCAATAGTCTTGGAGACAAGGTCACCGGCAAGAAGGACTCTATCGTAGGAGCTGTCACTGGCGACAAGACTCAAGAGGCTAAGGGCAACGCTAAGGAAAGCAAGGGAGACACGAAGATGAATGTGAATTCATAATCAGCTTGGTGTAGCTTTTATATCTCGTTATAGTTAGTGGTTATTTGATGCAGTGAAATACAAAAAGTCTCTCTCGGGACCGCTGCCACTTCAGCGATCGCCATCTCTGCTGGAAGCAGGGCGAGGAGACCATGGGCCCGCCCTTTGATTGACTTCCACACGACGGCTCTCCGCCCTCGACGCATGCACACGTCGGGCCCACGTCGGCCAGACCACGGCATGGCTTGGCGTAGAAGTACGAAGTAGACTCCGTGGATCGAAACAATTTAGCCGTGGCAACCTCCACTTTCATCCTCCACTCCCCTCCACTCGATGTAGAGCATATAACACCATGGCTCGCAAGGAGACATCTCTGACAAAGTCATTACTGGTCAGATCAAGATGCCTGGATTCAACGCGTTACAGTCAAAACCACCTGCTCCTCCCACTGCCTTGGGCAGATTGAGACTGCTTTCCCCTAATGCCGCCATTCGATGTTCACCATTGCTATTTGGTGGTATTTCTCTAGGTCAGTGTATCTTTATGGCGTTGCTTCATCTGATCAAGAAGGTACCGCATGGCACGAATACCAACCTCCGAGTGATAAGGAGAAATCGTTTGAACTCCTCGACGCCTACATCGCTGCTGGCGGTAACTTTTTCGACACAGCCAATGGTTACAGCGTGAGCTTCTTTTCTCTTGACGACAAATCTGATGACAGGATGAGGAAAGTGAAACCATTCTTGGAGAATGGATGAAGGAAAGAGGGAATCGCGATAGGTTGATAGTCGCTACAAAGTACACCAGCGAGTATGTCTTATCCCTGTATTCGGAGAAGTGTTGACGATCAGCTACCAAAGTCACAGATACGGCAAGAATGAGGTTACCAATCTCTGTGGGAACTCGAAGAAGTCGATGCACGTTTCCTTCAAAGATTCTTTGCGCAAGTTACAAACCGACTATGTGAGTTTGATGAAGGTTCGGACAGGATGCTAGCTGATATCCAGGTTGACATCCTCTACATCCACTTTGTGAGTCTTTGGAAAGCTCGAACCGTCGATCAAGCTGACAGTCAGTGGGATCACTCCACCTCTGTCCCTGAGCTGATGGATTCGCTGGATATCCTGGTCAAACAGGGCAAGGTCCTCTACCTGGGAGCTTCCGATATGCCAGCCTGGATCATCTCGGCCTGTAATGAATACGCAAAGTATGTTTTGACAAAAGATACTGAGATTGCTGACTTCGTAGAGCACATAACAAAGCTCAATTTGTCGTCCTTCAGTCCATGTGGAACGCCATGGAGTGAGACGCTTATTTTCTTCAGACAAGCAAAGCTGATCAGCAGGCGGACAATCGAAAGAGATCTCCTCCCAATGGCAAGACATTACAACATGGCAATCATACCCTGGTCAGCCGTAGGATCTGGTCGATTCCGTAATCCACCTCAGCTCCAGGAAGCGATCGATAAAGGCGAGTTCAAGGAGAGCGATGATAACGTCAAATACTCTAGGAAACTGTTCGAGATTGGAAAGAGAAGAGGGATTGAAAGTTTCGCTCCTATTGCTCTTGCTTATTTGTTTGCGAAGTACCCATTGGTTTTCCCTATAGTTGGCTTTCAGACACCTGAGGTAAGTTGAAGGATATGAGCCGTGCTGATGTTAGATGCTACATCAGAATATCAAGGCGCTGGAGATCAAGCTTACACCCGAGGAGATCAAGGAGATTGAAGGTATGTTGCCATAAGGTATGACTTTAGCTGATCATAGATATTAAGCCGCTCGAGCACTCTTTCCCGCATGATATGGTCGGCGACGACCCTCGACTGACCGGTAGGCCTGGAGGGAACATCGATCTTCAGATGGGTACCATTGACTGGCTTGTTGATCGTCGAGTCTATGCGTCACAACTTGATTTGTAGCAGGTGCATGGTAGTTGAGCACTATCGTTATACGTATGTGATATTATATTCTATGCTATGTCTAAGATGTCTATGGTTTTTGTATCCCTCTACGCCTTCCTGGCTCTAGCATGATTGAACTTCTTGTGAAGCTCCTCTAATCTCAACTTCTCCTCATCTCCCATGTCCCACATATCCCGATCAGCTAGGATAGTGTACTCGTTCCATTCCTTCTCGTGGTGTGGCTCCCTGACCTTCTGCTCCTCGACAGCAGCGTCTCCTTGACCTCCCTGAATCTCGGCTGGCTGAGCTGCAGGTTGAGGCTGCTCAGCTTCAATAGCCTTTTCTTCATCTTGCTGTTGTTTGATACTTGCCATTTTCGCAGCTATGATGGCATTCATCGCCCTCTCGGCCTCGGCGGAGTACTTGCACTTGGCTCGAATTTGCGCTCCGTATTTGTAGAAGAGAACTGTGAAAGGGATACAAGCGAGAGCGAGGAATCCGGGGAGCGCAGAAGCCCAATGAATACCTAGTCGATCATACCTACCATTAGCGTCAATGATCTGTGAAGATTTGGGCTATTGGCTTACATGTAAGGAGTGAACAGGGGGAAGGCGGCACCGAATAGAGATCGGAGCACAGAATTGGCAGCGAGTACAGAAGCGGCGTAGATGGTGTAAGACTCGATTAGGTACCCAAGACAAGCGAGGAAGACAACAACCATACCCAGACCAAAGGGTACACCAAAGATAATGGGTGCGATCCAGTGAATATCGGGACCGTTGGTTGCTGCAAAACCGGCTAGCCCAATGACTAGCAGAACACCTCCCCAAATGGCTGGAGGTAATCGATCTTCAGGCATAGGCCTTCCTCGCTTCTTGACTGTCTTGAGGTATGTTGGATTGATGTAGACCTATTTGTGAGCTTTTGTACTTGTACTGGGATGACGTAGAGTACTCACAAGATTGACAACAACGGAGAGGACGACACCAACAAGAAGACCCAAGAATGCAAGTCCTCCTTCACCAGAGTTCCATCCTCGGAGTTGCTGGAAAACAATAGGATAAGCCTCAAATTCGAGGTAAAGCACACCATAGATGATGGCAGTGTATAGAGTGAGGCAAATGACGATAGGTTCTCGAACAAGGAATTTCCAAGGTCGGACCAAAGAGACTTTCAGGACTTGCTTGACATTGATGACTCCCTTGGCGTCCGCTCGGAATCGATAAACTTTGCCGGTGGCTCGTTCCAGTCGGAGTGCTCGATCACGTAGAATCTTGGGGGCATATGTCTCAGGCGAGAAGAAGAATAGGACAAGTGTCTAGTTGTAAGCCTTGGTATATCAGTGGCAAAAAAGTGAAACTTACGAGGACACCGCAGAAAATTGCCAAAAATCCTTCGACCCATCGCCACCCACTCGTCAATCCAATGAAACCACCACTGATAGGTCCTAGAGCGGGGCCTAGGAACGGGGCTGCCGCGAAAAATCTGTCAGATTTAGCTTGTAGCCTTGAGGAGATCGAAGAAAAACCGACTTACGCCATACCGATACCTCGTTGCTTTTGGTCTAAAACATCCGCGATGGTACCTCCAGCATTGGATAGTGGGGACGATCCAAACAAACCGGATAGACATCGGAATACCAGAACTTGGGCGATAGTCTGGGAAGCGCAAGTGACGCCAGTCCAGAGGGTGAGCATAACATAGGTGGTCCAGTAAATCACTCGTCGTCCGTATACTTCGGAGAGGGGGGCCCAGATTCTGCTCATCAGCTTCCGACCCTTGTTGCTGCTTCGCCATGCAGAATGCCTACTCACAGAGGTCCAAATGCGAATCCAACAACAAACTTTCCTGTCAGCTGGAGTATTTTGACGATAATGATCAACTTACCAGACTGAGACCGGCAGTGAGTAATTCGGAGGAAGCTCCGAATTCCTCAGCCAAACTCTTCACCCCTCCACTATAGGCCGAACTGCTCAAAGCCACAGCAAGCGTAGCAAAACTAGCCACGGCAATCGTGAACCACTTGTAGGTAGATCCCCATTGCTGTGGATCCTCAGGATCATCTGCCAACCAATCGACTAGGTATGGGCTTTCCTCTGTTCCAACACCTTGATATTTGTGGTTGACGATCCGCTCGAATGGGGTCACGTACATCCGCCACGGTCGTTTACTGAGAGTGTAGGTTTCGGGAGAGGCTGCTGTCTTTGGTGATTCTTTATAGGAGTTGCCGCGAGATAGACCGACTCGGGTGGTCTCCGATGTTACGGATAACTTGTTGTCAGCGAGATTGCTGTGAGCGGGGTCGAGACTTACAGCTGGAGTGTGTGACATCTTGGCCTGGTCTGATACCTTTCTTCAGGTAACGATTGTTGTTCTCACACTTGTATCAGGAATGCAACAATAAGAATGTCAATGAGTAACAACAAAATTTGGGAAGCGTACATGACCATCAGTCTCTATACATAAGAGATGTTAGTCACCTAATAGCATGAGAAATCAAAATAAGTACTACGGCCGGTATGGAAATCAATAAATGAGCGAGTAAACCGCACTTCGTAATCTAAATCACGTTATGACGGTCATAGCCGACCGTCGATCCTACCCAGAATAGCAATAATAATCTAATGGAAAGACATTTGCCGCTTAAATACCACGCGCCATAAGCCATGCATGTGCAAGCGATTGTTCCTTTTTTTACCAAGCTTCAGCCCCTGCATCCCCGGTATCGGGAAACGAGAATGGGTAATTGGCATTCGATTGCGTCCCAGAAGGCAAAAACATGTTGGCAAGCCTGGAAGACGTCAGCTTGTGGCCGAGATGACCGTTGCCCGAATCTCCTAGCTTCGGATTTTAGCATTATGACTCACTCTAGGGGTAAGAATAGAGAGTCAGAACCATCTTGAGGTAGACCGAGATCTGTGAAATTGCCATCTTGTAGCCATACCGGTAGATTGCTCGGGCTAAATTCTGTCGGCCATGCAAATCCATCATTTAGCGGTGCACTCCAGTCGCCCATACCCTCGAAGCCAGTTTCACCATGCCCGGTCTGCGGTAGGCTGAGCAGGCTCTGTAGACCCCCGTCCAGGTCGTTGGGGAAAGCGGTGAGCATATCGTCATTGGTATTGCCGGTTATGCGCGGGGTACCGGGCATGGTCGACATGGCTCCGGTTTTGCGGCGGAAATTGGCGAGCATCAAGCGGAGAGTAAGGGCATAGCGTTCGGCGAAACATTCGGCGGACAGTAAATGTGCGACTTCCGAGACTTGTGTGATTAGATGCGCAAGGTGGATCTCGGTTGGATATAAGATTGCACTGGGCGTCAGTTGCAGAATCCGAGGACGGCTTACATCTTTAGCAAGAAGACAGCAGCGAAAGAGACCTCAACCAGCTCATCATGAGTAGCATCTGACCGTCAGCCACGAATCAGGGAACAAAACTCACATTTCAGATGCTTCCTGAAGTTCTCGGCTCGCAAAAATATATCCAGGCATCTCAACGCCGCATCCTTGGCCAAGAATGCCAGTTCCCGTTGCTCCCTCGGAAGCTGTTGTCAGCTATCTGGCCTCGAGAGATGTCGTGTAGCGTACCTTGTCCCATTGCACACCTCTCAGAGCAACACAGACGGTCCACAGCTGAGCATACACCAATTCCACCTCCAAGATTTTGACCACGATCGCTTGATCATCATACTTCTGCCGATGAATTCCATACCATTCTCGATGCCAATCCTGCAGATCCGCAAAAATGCGTTTGACGAATGCGATGGTCTGAGAATCGACTTTACCGTGAAGCGGACCTAGGTGCTCAACGACGCGGACTCGGATATTAACAAGCTCCACTGACGCGACCAGCCGCGGGTCTGTTTCTGATGCCATTCGATGGGATCTGGGATCAGGTTACTTTGTGATTCTAGAGCTTACAATAGTGTTCTGGCTCTTTTCACAGACGAATCGTCACGCAGCATCAATGGTTTTGCCGTTCCTAGACTGACAAGATGGTCGTTCTTGTAGACGTTCAGCCATATTCGAGCGGAAACGACCAGCTCTCGCTCTTCTTTGTCGGTTCGCTGTGTTGATGTATCGGCAAGACTATCTAATGCCCGATGTAGGTTCATATCCAGTGCCATACGAAGAGCATGTCCACAAGGCAGCCATCCGTTTTGACTCCATACACTGAGGATGACCATTGCCATTACTGCTTCTTTCCGCACGATCGGGCCGAACAAAGTTGATCGTGCAATACCTTGGGCCTCCTCCAGGCATCTATGAAATGTCGGTCCGAGTGGTCCATTGCCTGCACGAATCTTGGCAGCTACTGCTAGGAGACCGTTCATTGAGAATGGTGTTCGTTCCATGTATGATTCGTAATCATCGTATGATTTGTCCCAAAGGGGTACAAAGTAATGGCAACCAGAGAAGAATCTGTCATCAGCCTTGTCTAATAAGGTCAACCTACAGATCCCATAATTCCCTTGCTTCGTCTTCACGGACTAGGCCTTTCGTCACCACATCCGGAAACGGATTTCGAGGGGTCGGATCAGGTTTCGTCTTCTTCTTGACTCTTAGTTGAATATTCTTTGAATCGATTGTAACTCGTTTCCTTTTCTTCTGTTTCTTCTCCTCATCAGACGAGGAATCCCTCCGACCACCAGCGTTCTCGGCTATAGACGCAGCCTGATCTGCGGCATTTGCAAGTGCCTCCAAAGCTTCGATGGGAGCTGTTAACGTATCGTGGGCTAAACCGGATTCAGATGTGGCAGATACTGATGATGCTCGTGAACGAGCAGGTGATGGCGCTGCCGACGCAACTGGGATGATTCCATAGGTCCCGAATTGATGATCTGGCGGTGCGAATCCAGGTAATTTCGGGAATTCTCTATTTGGCTTTTGCTGCTCTGTGCCTCCTCTGCCAGATGCCGTGTTTTGTGGCGAGCGTGGCTGAGTGAGCTGAATCTGCATTCCGAGACTCGGGGAAGATTGGTTGAATATCGAAGGTGGAGATACGTTTTGTTGGAAAATGCTTGCAGTGTTGATTGAGCCTGTACCGTCTTGTATTGTTGGCATGTAAGAAGAGACTGTACTGGGTGTCGGTGCGGTTCCGTTGCTCTGGGGGAGTATTGATAATATCCTTTGAAGCTGAATTGTGAGCTTGTTAAAGCGCAGACGAGGTAGCTCACAGCGTTCTGTATCTGATTTTGCCCTTGAGCGAGATCACGGACCGAATTTTCCAGCTGAGATACTCTCCCCTCTGCATCACCGGAAAAACCCTCTGGTCCGCTCGTACTGCCCCGCCCTTTGCCCCTGTCGCCAGCCTTTTCGTAGACGCAAGGTACGTTGTTGACCAGACATCGCCGGCATGGCCCATGTTGGCCTGATGGGTCGCCTTCACATCTGTTTTTGCCTTTACGACCTATCGTGAGCTAGGGTACTATAGTCAACCTCACAAGCTACACATGCTTTACTGCCCCTCTTCCCAGACCCCGCTGCTTGACTAGCCGGCTGTACAGCTTGAGAGGTAGAGGCCTGAGACTGTCCATACTGATATCCGTCATCTGTCTTGCCAGGAATGCTGAATCGGTCAATGCCTTTGTTGTATCGCATCATATCCTGTGGGCTCTGGAGTAATCGATCTAGACCTGAAGTCCCGGGGAAAGGCCGATATTGCGAAGTTGCCGAGTGAGGTGACTCGTCATCGTGTGGGGAAGGATTTGAGGCATGAGTTGAACGGAAGTATGGGTCCATCCTTTCGCTACCGTACTGGCTACTGTTTTAACTGATAATAATCGTAGTGGTGCTCCAAATGTATTGATGGAGGAGGTGGAGAGAAGGTACCGGCTTGAGCGGGATCATGGCCGGACCGCTCTCAGCCGGACCTCGAGCCTATTTTTTACTTTCTCAGGAAGGCATGGCAGTGTCGGTCTTTTGCAGATTCCCGTTTCCGCCAGTCAATACAACGGTAATATAGCAAAAGTATGATATTTCCGCTGGTTCTACGTCATCATAGTCAAGGTGTCCCTCTGGTCGAAGTGATAGAGGTAGTGAAGATCAGTCATTGAGACCAAACAATGTATACCCTTCATAGACTCAAAGCAGCTCGAAAGCGGCCAAGGGAGGAGACGGACAACTCTACGTATGGCGATACTCGTACAGCCCTTCGGGGGACACCGGAGCCACAGGCTCATGACCCAAAAGTCACGAATGATACCTATCCTTGGGGCTTCGAGAAAGAGGACTTGGAACGATTTCCAGCACTGAAACGGAGGAATTTCTGGTGCATACAACGTCATCAGGCTAGAGGCAAGCCCTGTCCTGATGATTGGCACGATACTGACATTGAAGCGTTACACTATGATCTGAGAATGCAACTCGACGGTTCGACTGTAAGCTGGGCCATTCCCAAGGGTCTTCTGGGTAAATTGTCCGAGCTCGACCAGCGTACTCATCGTTAGGTATCTCCAAGAAGGGAGAATCTAGTCGGTTGGCAGTAGAGACCACATTGCACCCCATCAGTTACACCGTATTTGAGGGTCCGTATCTCTCACTGCTGACTCGGAGCCAGTACTGATATATAGGCGGCGATGGTCGCAGTGAGAGCTCTCTGACGAGCGTGGAAGCTACTCTTGCTGATAAGACAGTACTCGCGTCTGGAGCACGCTGTGGTACCCGTGAGTGCCCTCCGTGAATGAAGCCAACGACCAGTACTATGGGATATCGGAACCTACCGCATTGACCCGATTCAAGGTGACGACGACTCGGATAGTGAAGGAGAGAAAAGGAAGAGGAGAAGAAAGGCCGATCATCCTACCATTGAAAGTGAAGATCCGTACGTACCCACTTGTGCGCCGCACCTGATGAAAGGCTGGGCAGGTTTGAAGAAGATAAGTTTAGAGCAGGATTTCATCGGAATCCAGGAGCAGGGAAGACTAGGAGTATACACTTCACATTACTCGGTGGGCGGAAGGTGCGCTCGAGAATACTGATATGAAGAGACTGAAGCTGATCATTTAGATGAAATCGAACTGTGAGGTGATGCCCCGGACTGAGCTGATTGGAAGCCTACATTCTGATTCTACCTCCTGCCAAAACTTTTGTGACAGGCGGTAAAGAGACGAAACAGTGGTTCGTTCGCTTACCAAGGGGTGTAGATGAGTACACCTGGGGAGATGGAGGGGAAGAGGGCGAAGAGTTTGGAAAGAGTGTCAAGAGTAAGAAGAACTCAATCTCGGGAAGACTTGCCCTGAGCTGATATCACAGCTGGTCGCTCATTGAAAGAAGTATGCAGGGAGAAGCCAGTAGGAGTCAAAGTATGGCAAGCGGAGTTGTCAATTTTTAAAGGGTGGGGGGAACAATCGGAAATTAAAGGCTAGGAACGCGGCTTGGCGATGTTGTTGTGACTTTTGCACCTTTTCAGCTCTTGCACAACACCTTTACTCCTGCAATCATGTCATCAATGCTAGCGGGCCCATCAAAGTGTTCTACACGGCTTGTAACAATTGGGAGGAGCCAATTGCCCACAATCGCCAGATCATATGCGTCCAGTTCTAAGGGCAAGGGTGTGCGCAAGCAGTTTGACCCAGTCATCTTTACCGGTATTCAACCTACAGGTGTGTTCATACTTGACACGGGGCATGGGATGGTACTGATGTACAGGTACACCTCATGTACGCTTCTCAGTTCCTGACCTCAGGTCATTGCTCACAAGTAGCTTGGCAATTACTTAGGGATGTTCCTCCCATTTCTCGACCTTCAAAAATCCGCACCTGCCAATACATCAATTTACCTATCTATAGTCGGCCTACATGCCATCACATTACCCCAGGATCCCAATGCTCTGATGGAGTCTAAGCGGAATATGTTGGCTAGCTTGCTAGCCTGCGGAGTGGACCCGGAACGGACGTGTGTCTATTTCCAGGAAGATGTACGTCTCTACCGCGAACAGGAGGCTGATTGCAGGTACGGGAACATACGGAATTGTGTTGGTTATTGAACCCGATCAGTCCAGTTGGAAGACTACAGAGGATGACTACTTGGAAGGTGCGAATCCTTGCGAGCTCGCTCGGTGCACTTATCTAATGTACAGTCCAAATTAGCTGTATCAAGGAACGCGGCGGATGAAAATGCAATCTCGGAAGCCGATCTCAAACTCGGTCTACTTGCCTATCCAGTACTACAAGCAGCCGATATAGCACTCTATAAGCAAGTCATCCGTAGTTCCGCATCACTCGATCATTGACTATAGATCAACATTAGTCCCGGTCGGCGAGGATCAGCTTCAACATTTGGAACTCACAAGAGACTTAATTGAAGCTTTCAACAGGCAATATGGTCAAATCTTCCCCTTGCCCGAAATCAGTATCGGTACGTCCCTTTCTTCTACCTATCCTAGACCGAGCTGATCGATAGTACCCTCCAAGCGGATCCTATCACTCCGAGACCCTTCTGCGAAAATGTCAAAATCAGCCCCAAACGCTTCTTCCCGAATCACAATAACCGATTCATCAACTTCCATCTTATCCAACATCAAATCAGCAGTAACAGATTCAGCACCTGGTATCACATTCGATCCAGAAGGTAGACCTGGTGTATCTAACTTGCTGGTAATCTGGTCGGCACTTGACGAGAATGGCCGCACACCCCTGGAACTGGCTCAGGAGGCGGAAGGGTGGGGAATGGGGAAATTGAAGCAGACAATCGGAGAGGTCGTGGTCGAGAGATTGAGGCCAATCAGAGAGGACTATGAGCGGATCAGTCAGGAAAAGGGTTATCTGAGCGAAGTGGCGGCCAGGGGTAGGGACCGAGCAAGTGAAAACGCAGCCAAAACCATGGATGAAGTCAGAAAGGCAACAGGGCTGGGGCACATCTAGACAACACCACTTCCATTCATCTCCGCTCTTATAATTATAGCATAGGAATCAACATACATTCGTTACATGAAATAAGCAGAAACATGCAGGTATAAGATACCAATATAAGAAATCAGTTCAAGTCACCATCAATTCCCCACAACCCTTCTCAATTTGGCCGGCCTGATGACAGCCTCGGCCGGATTAATCATTCCCTGCGGTACTTGGTGCACAGCACGTATACGAGCTCTCAAAGACTTCCACTTGGTAAACATCCTATTGGCAAACTGTTCACCCGACTTGCCAGGTCGTTGATAAGCTGGCGCAAGTCGGAAAAAGGGTTGCAATTCCTTCGGCGAGCCTGCGTGCGGAGACTGCGGTACCCTCAGGAATGGGCCGGTCGTCTCGTATACGGTAAAGTCATCTTTATGTCCAAAGCGTAAAGCTGGAACGATAACATCGTTCTGTGGTGATGGTGGAGTATAGGTAAATACAGGTACGAAGAGTCGGGTCATAATCGTAGACTCGTTAATGATGTCGTGGTTTCTGTTGATCCGTCCATCGATATCTTGCTGTTCCGTGTCCTCATCGTCACTGTGCAACAGCGCAGAGTGATCACCGTGGTCCTCGAAGTCGTCATTCTCGTTTTCAGTCTCCTCGCCGTTGTCCTTGATATCGTCATCATCGTTCTCGTTGTCATCGACATGTTCGCGGTCGTTATAGTCATTATCATCTTCTCCTTCGTGTTGAATCATTGGGATTCTATCGTCGGGACCAGTTTGGGACGTGTCGTGTATACTGTCATTATCAGTCGGAATATCGTGAATGCGTAGTGGAGCCATTAAGTCGGGAAGTTCGATGGAAACCTAGCCGTTAGATGGCTTTTCGCTTTTGACCGATTCGATTGTGACCGACCTCGTCTCCGTAGTGTATTCTCGTTCGCAAGGCCGTCAATGATGGTCGCGCTGGAGTTTCGTGTTCGGTCTCGTCTCTAAACCCATCACACCAGGAGCTGAAGGTCTCGGTGAACGCGTCGACATCCGAGGCGGTGTCGGCATGAGGAGAGCAACTGACGGTCGAGGAGGATATTGATTTACCGGAGGAAGGAGAGGATCCCGCTTCGCTGTCCGACATCTCGACGTCCATATCAACCTCGTCCATCCACGAATGACAGGGAGGAAGACCGGACCCAGATGCGCCAGGACTATCCCCGCACTCGACCACCTCGACAGCCTTGACCGTATCCAATTTGGACATCTCGAGCATGTATTGCATTGCCAGCTCTTCGGCGTCTACACCGAAAGCTTTCGCGAGTGCGTCATAGTTGACTTGGTCCGACTGACTAGGATCGATAGGTAAATGAGACAGGGTGACGATCGGCGGGATATCTTCAGGTATCTCATGTGTGGGCGAGTCCACTTCTAGTTCGGGAATTGCTTTGCCTTTCCCCTTATCTTTCTTGCTGAGTCTAGGCCGAAGGGGCCTATCGTCATCGTCATCGTTGTTCGCGGGCGGTCTGAGGTTCCAGGGGCCGTTGAACAGACCAACACCTCCTCCTGGACGTTCTTTGTAGTTCTCCTTGACGAGAACGTTTCGTTTCCCATTCTCTTGGCCAAACTCGGGCGTAATGATCTCTGGCGAAGTAGGCGAAGGAGTCAACGAGCCCGCGGAGAACCGATCGGCAAGATCGAAAGCTGGAGACAAGCCATCAAGACCAGTTGAGGACTTGAAACGGGCGACAGCTTTATCAGAAGGTGTTCGAACCAGTGGATGAGATGTTGAATATGAATTGACAATCTGCTCCGCTCGAATGGAGGATGCAGGCATGGGTGGACCTCTAGGGTCGAAACCGAGGCCAAGTCCAAGACCGATGCCATGGCTTTGAGCCGCCCATAAGCCATGGTCTTCCGATTCTTCTTCTTCATCCTCCTCTTCGTCTTCATCATCTTGTCCTTGGATCTCTTCATCGCTACTTTCCTCCAGGTCCGTGTGATCCTTCGGAGGTGACACTGACCCGCCCCACCATGGGTCCTCGTCGGATAACGATGGAACGATACCAGGAGGGGGCAAAAGTTTGGGCTGTGGCTGTGGCGAGTACTGAGCATCTTGAAGTGCCTTGCTGAAGTTCTTCTGCAGAGTGAAGACACAGAGATTCGTGACTTCTCTTTGAGCTCGTTTTTTTCTCGGTCGAATCGTCCCAGGAGGAGGTCGGTTCATACTGGCTTCTCGCTTACGGGTCTGAGCAAGAACATAATCAGCACTTCGATCGTACGGGTGTGATTTGCGCTCCGTGAATGGCGTGAGGAATGCAGGCGTATTATCGGTAATCGACGGCTTGTTGGAGAATCGTATGTGTTTGCCTGCTGTACCCGACTTGGGAAGAGTGGCATGTGCGGGTCGAGGGGTTGGAGGCATCTCTAGTGGTGGCCCCTCTTCGTACTGGTATACCTCCCTGTCTTCAACACGTTTGAAAGACTCGACGAAATCGTCGATATCGCGGTCTGCTGCGGGTCTGATGGTATTCCTATTCCTGGCGAGCCACGCGCCCTCTTCGGACTCATTCACATTTGCCTTTGACTTCCCATTGGATGTTTGTGAGCAGGTCTCGAGTTCGTAGTCGACTTCTCCTTCCGCGTCTTCTTCACTCCAAGAGCTCATGGTGATGTCTTGGCTCTGAGCCTCGCGGTTGAGTGTCTTGTCCCCAGCTCTCTTATACTGTCGACTAAAGTCAGGAGGGGAAGTGACTTCGATTACCTCGGGAGACCAGTCATCCTGAGTTCTTGCTGAGGCCCTACGAGTGGAAGGCGCATCTATATTCATAACATACGGGAGAAAGAGCGATCCGATAGGCGACGTCAGGGTCGAAGGCTTCGATTTGGTGCCCATCGGGGTAGAAGGGCAAGCAGTATCGGTGCCGGCTACTAGCGACTCATACGAGGGTTGAGGAGGAAGAGCGATATGGAGTGGCCGAACCGACGAGTTCTCGAAACGTAGAGGAGAGTTTGGCTGCCCGTAAAATACGCCTCGGCCTAGGGATTTTGGCGTGGGCGTCTTGGGTGACTGTGGGCTGACGACTTGGTTCCCGGAAGAACCTCGTCGCATTGGCGAGGAGTACTGCGCAATGAGAGAAGCTGAAGAGGGCGACCTGTGGGACGCCGTATTCGAAAACTCCCGCTGTCGGGGAGACCTGTCGGTAGAAACGGAGGAATCTCGACCATACGAGCCTGTAGAAGCAGACGACGACTGACATGGCGAGTTCGGCGGGGACTGGAACGGACCATATCTCCTCGAGGATGACTGCCGGGTAGGTGAATGTAGGATACTGCCGGGGTCGTCTTCTTCACCTGAGGCTCGAGTGTACTTTTCAGCAAAATCGCTGAACGAGAATGATCGAGGTCTGGTTTTGACTGATGCGACAGATGAGGGGTATGGACCGGCCGTTGGGACTGTATTGCTGACTTCGGGGAATCTGTCGTCAGCGTCTGAAGGGCGAGCAAAGACGTACTTGTGGATCAATTGGCGGACTGTGTTAGCCAGTGTTTCGGGTTCGGGATCAACATCGGCTATTCGACATCGAGGGGTTGGCGAAGTCGCTTCAGACACGGTATGTCGTCTCTGTCTGCGGGATGTTAGCGAAGGCATTCGGAATGGAGGTCTGACATACTTGGGCGGTTTTGGACCATTGTATTTGGAGTATTGTAGGGTTTTCTTCTTAACCAACTTGAATATATCTGGAGACTGCCTTCTAGGAAGTAGGTATATTGGTCGGTATGGACTGTCCTTTTCACTGACGGGTGTGAATTCATGCGTGTTCTCAGCAGTGATAGGTGGTAGGGAGAGTCGAGACGGAGTAACGGGTGAGAAGGGATGTTTATGACCACCCCGGGTCGACTTGGTTTTGGATTCGGGAGTGGACGGTGGTTCTGTAGGTTGAGGTATAAGTGTTACTTCCTCGATATGGGCTGCCATCTCGATATCTTTATCGCCTGATGACTCGCTTCGCGACATCCACGATGGACCGAAGACACGAACGGGTTTAGGCGAAACGCACTCGGACCTGATTGAGTCTGGACGAGGTGGACGGGGAGGAGGACTGGAAGTAGTGATACGGACTGGGAGAGGTAGTTGGTCCAAGTCGTATGGGTTGTCTGTGAGAGGGTAGTCGAGCAAGTGACGAGCAAAAGCGAGCGGTGAAGCAGGAAGAAATCCTAGCATACTGAGCGTGATAGGGGTGAAGTAGACAGGATAGAGTAGGAGAAGTTGATCACAAGAGACTTGTTGATCGCGACTGCATGTTCAGTTGGACGTGATGGTGAGATTGAGCTACTCACGTAGTTCTCGGTCCAGGTGACGCGCAGCGTGAAATCAGTCACGTCGAAATGCAGGAGAGGGAATGGGTAGATTGATGGAGGTATTTGTATGTATAAGAGACCGGAAAGTGGGGAAGTGGAAAGGTAAAGGGAATGGAACGAAAGAGGTTCCAGAGTGGACATGAACCATTGGTGTGATTGGATGACCTATGTTATATAAGGGTTGAATCAGATGAGTCAGTCGGCAGATGTTGAGTGAACGCATAGATCCCGTTCTTGATTCAAGATCAATATTCACATACTCCAACAAGTTCGGGTACTATCCCATATGACGCGCTATGCATATCCTGCTTGTTCATCAGCTAGATTCCGTCGACGTGTTGTGTTATACTCACAGATACAAATTCAACGGGCAGGGTAGATTTGTTTTACACCTTGAAAATATGGTGGGATGTTCCCGTCGATACCCGCGGCGGAGCACTATTGCTTGAATGAAGTCAATCGATCTAGTCCTTCTTGACCTTCAATTCGCATCGTGTCCCACTCCACAAGGTTCTCTGCTTTCAAGCATTCAACATAAAAGTCTATTGATGGCTTGTTCCACTGACGCATTAGGTAGTTGTACCGGTCGCAATCGAGCCCAGGTTGGACTTACCTTTAGGACTCGCCATTCAACACGAGAGCATCCCTTTTCTTTGGCCACAGCACCGAGTTCTCCAAACAAGCGTTTACCTTGTCCAGCACCTCGATGAGCTTCTTTGATATACAGATCCTCGAGCTACGGATCAGCGACACAACCTACTATTTTAGCGCCTGTTATGCTCACATATAGACCGGGTGTTCCAAGCCATGTAGAGTAGGTGAAGAAGTACTGCCTGTTAGCTGCGCTTCAATACAAGCCAGATCAACTAACCAAGGCAAGTCCAACAGCTTCACCTTTTCCTCCACTCTCGGCTTCTGTACGGAGAATCAGGCATTCAGCGTACTTGTTGTCAAACACATTTTTGATCATCTAACATCAGCCCCGTCCAGCAGGTCGAAGCTCACAAGCTCTGGTGTAGCTTTGACCGCATCTGGCTCCTTTTCGTATACAGCCTAAAAGATCAGGTCCACCGAAGCTAAAATCAGATCGTCCGTACAAGCTCTGTGATGAGGCCGAGGAGCTCTGGCTGATAGATTAGCGATACTCATAACGCTTCAAGTGTCTCTTGAGCTTACAACATCCTCCTTGGTAGCTTTTGATACTGTGTATGGCATGTTGGACTAATGATGATCTGGCTGTATACAGCACCTCTTGCTGTCTTGAACAATGACGGAATCAAATTTCGGTAGCCCGAGTAGCCGAAAGAATAGATAACCTCCAAGCTGATATCTTGACCAAGCCTACATTGACTATAGCTCAATCAGTCATGAGCACAAACGCCTGGCAAAAGCGATTCCGACGGCTAGCGACCTTCGCAGGGGCTGTATCCAGTGTGTATCTACTTGTGAGCTTCGCCTTAGATCGACTGCGTGAAGCCAGAGTTTCAGCGCTCAAAGATCGTCAAATCAAGGACAGGTACGCCAAACCATTTATTCCCCCTTCCAATGGTGAGATTATGCTGATGCTGTAGACTGAGATCGCACTACACGACGCTTCTTTCGACGATATCATTCACACTTTATGCTCTCTTACCGACTCTGGGTGGCCAGCTGGCTGAACGATACCCTATCGAGCAGACTTCTCAGGCTTTACAAGGGATGTCAATGACCTCGTCGGCAGCTAGTATAGAGCCGGAGCAGGTACACACAGAGGCCGGAAACTCACTGCATCTCAATAGAGGAGATTCAGAAGCTGGCACAAGTGTAAGCGGTACAGAACCTCACGAGGGCATCGGTGAATCATGGGCCTCGGAATTTCAGAGACGAGACAGTGATGGAAGAGCAGAAGAGCGGTACGATGCAGTAGGTCTCAATCGGCTCTCTCAGCTGCCCTAATTTCAGCCATCCTCAACAACGTCGCAATCGATGTCGCTGCCGACCGATATTTCGTCAGATTCCAACTCACCGCCATCGAATCTTTCTAGTTCAATCATGCTAAGCCCATCTCCACCTCGTCATTCACCTCCGACACCCCCAAAGAGCAAGAAGGAACTATGGAAAGACCTGAAAGCACAGAGTCAGCTTTTCCGCTGTGAGGATCACTTCGAAGCTGACTTTCAGGTATCGCAAAAAGTCTGACAACCGCCTATATCGCTCCCCTATTACTCATTCTTACATCCTCTCAGCTCTCGACGCTTGCTAGACTGAAGTACCTGGACGATGTGAAAGGTTCATTACCGCGGGCGAACGGGTCATCAACGGTTGAGGAGACCCAGGCGGAGGAAACGCCTGAACCTCAAGTTCAGGTACCCAAGTCCGGCTGGTTCAACTATTTCTCTCTCGAGTCAATGGGTCTAGCAGAGTATTCGGATCCATCTACGGCAACACCTTTACAATATGTCACTCGATTCATCCCCGGCCTAGCTCCTTCTGCACCGAAGCCACTTGGGGTGGAGCTATTTGACCAGGATGACGAGGAAGATAAGGCCGAGGCAGAAAGATTATACTTGTCCTATTCTTGGTGGCTCCTCCATGAGGGATGGCAAGAAGTCGCCGACAGAGTCGAGGGGGCTGTTGAGCGGGTCTTCGGAAGGCACGTCATCCTTTACCGCAGAAGTTGGAACGTCCTAACCATGCAGCATGCCGCTGAAACGAGAGCTGGGGATCGAGGATTGGTATAGGATCGTCAAGGAAGTGCGGGCGATTGTCGAGACAGTTGATGGCGAGCAACTGCACGAGTGAGTCTGCTCGTCGGTTTCTCTGTTCAGTAAACTGAAGAGCAGTTTCACCACCCATGTCTTACCCCCTTCGCCCTTGGTCAGCGCCCCTGCTCACTGTCCACTACCCTCACATCCCGACACTTCACCTCATTTGATGCAGCTACTCGGTCAAACTCGACAACAACTCCAGTCAGCGGACGGGCGACATCTCATCGACAAGGGAGTATCGGCCATGGTCAAGAGTCTCTGCGAGAGTCTGCGCACAGAGCTGTACTCTTCCGCCGAAGTACAGCCACCTCCAACACGAAGACTGGTCGATTGCTTGCCCGAACTTGCGACGTGGTCGAAGGGCGTCTGGGAAAGCATACCTGATTCTGGAGTCGAGGCAAGTCAGCTACCAGCACATCCACCAATGAGCTGACCACCAGGGACTTGTCTCTTCACAGGAATATGAGAGTTTCGCAGCATTAGTCTTTGGGGATTGGGCATAAAATGCCTTTCGATAGTAGTACAAGTATATTGTAAAACACAATTCTCGACAACTTGATGCATAGTACATGTCCATTGCAGTCGACTATGCCTCTTCGGCGGGAACGTTGACCTCGGGCTACAGCGAGTCAGCTCTCGTTCGCATAGACGGGACTACAGGTACGTACGTTGAAGAAGAGAGTCTGCATACCCCATCTGTTTTCATTAGTAAGATACCTTCAGGTCAGTAGGTTTCATGGCTCACGGGAAAGGCTATCGAGTCAGTATAATGTTCAGATCATTACAAAATAATGGTGACTCACCTTCTGTCGCATGTTCATGTAGCTGTAGACGGCTCTGTAGAGGTCAGACCGGGACGTGATTTCCAAGTGTTCACTTACCGCTCAGGTAGCTCTCCGTCATTCTCGTGCCTATATATAAGCTCAAATATGAAAAGGCAGGCAGAAGAAGCTTACTTGATGTGCTCAGTGTGTGCCTTGTGGGCCATCTCGGCCTTGTAGGTCCAGATTCCGGCAACAACGATACCGGGAATACAGACGTAGAAGCTGGAGTGTAAGCTTTCGACATGCGTGCATTAGATGTCGCAGCTCACGAGATCTTCCTCCACAAGTCGGTAGTCTCTGACGCCGTCAGCTCGCTCCTACGCTGAGATTAGTGACATACCGACGGCGTGTGCCCTGACAGCTTGTCGAGTTGCGGCAAAGTCCTCAGGAGCAGTCTCGGCAGCGGTAGCGAAACCTCTTGTTCGGGTAGCCCGTAGCGCAGTTCGTGCAAGCATAGCCTGTCTGTACATTGTGATTGATGTATTTATGTGTAATGTTAACCGGAAAGGACAGGAGCAAATGAGGAAGGGTTTAGTTTACTCTAGCTGAAACTTGTTTATACACCTCACTTAAACTAACCTAGCTCATCCTCCACGTCTTGGTCTGACCTAGTAGTCAACTCACAAAGCAGTTAGACCTAGTCATATAACACATACCTTTGGGTCATACAAGGGAGGAAGTCGATTGGCACAGAGTATACTCTTCTGAATAGTACACTGCTTCACCGAAAATGGCACCTGGAATGTCATATGACGAGTCTGGATCTCTGGCGAATTACTTTGGGGTCACCTTCTTGGCTTTGATCTTGGTACCCACAACGTACTATGCCTTCAAGCCCGAGCGTCGTGGTAAGTACACTGAGCTACCTCCTCTCCTTACTATGCTGACATGTAGAACAATTACAGCCATTATGTAAATGTGCTGAATGCCGGACCCATGCCAAAGAACTAGCTCGACGTAAATCCTCGAAACACGCTCGGCGAACGACGAAACGAGCCATTCCAATCTTGCTTGCATGGACTTTCATGGCTTATATGCTCTACGGCATCTGGATTGCTCCGCCCGTAGCGAGCGAAACGACGTACGATCCATTCCAAGTTCTTGGTATTTCTGGATCAGCGACGGACAAGCAGATTAAGAAACACTACAAGAAGCTCTCGCTACAATTGTCAGCCAGCCTTCGTCAATCGTACAGTACATGGCTGACATTTTAGTCATCCTGACAAGGTCCAGCTTGCCGAAAATCAGACTAAAGAAGAGGCCGAATCTAAATATGTCGACCTGACAAAAGCCTATAAAGCTCTCACAGATGAGGTGACGAGAGAGAACTTGGCAAAATATGGTAATCCTGACGGACCTCAACAGAGAGAGGACAAGATTGCTATTCCCCAATGGGTCGTTGAGGGAAAGAATGGAATTTGGGTTTTGGGAGCTTACGGTCTTGTTCTCGGTGTTGGAATCCCTTGGATCGTTGTAAGTCTTCTACTGTTTGTCGTATAGGTCAATTCTGATCTTCAGGGACGATGGTGGTTCTCTCAAAGAAGAATGACCAGAGATGGTATTCTCAACACCACCGCCGAAATCTTCTTCCACCAACTCCGAGACGACACCGACTTCATCTCGCTCATTGCCATTCTCGCTTCTGCTGCCGAGATTCACGCTTTGCTCAGCAAGAAGAGCAGTAAGAAGGAGAAGAAGGAACGTCAGTCTAAGATTGAAGATCTCGAAAAGGTCATTGAGGCAAGGCGGGAGGAATTGGGAGTAGACGAGGATGTCATGATGAAGCAGGAGAATAGGGTTGAAGTCAAGACTGCACCTGCTCGACGTGCCAGGGCTCTTCTATGGGCTCATTTGCTCAGATTGGACCTCGAGGACGCAGAGATGAAGTCGGGTATGTCTATCATCTTCTGCCTGAGCTTCCGCTGATTGTGCAGAAGTCGAGTCTATTCTGCTCGCTGTACAGCCTCTCCTGACCGGTCTCGTCAATATCGCCCTCTCCCACAACTGGCTATCGACCTCGACGTTATGCATGTCACTCCAACCCGCTCTTATTCAAGCTCTACCCGTCGGCCTGTCGCCATTGGCTCAATTTACCGGTATCACACCGGAAAGAGGTACCGAGATGGAATTGGTTTACAAGGCTGAAGGCAAGAAATGGCTTGATAAATGGTACAAGGCAGATATCGAGAATGTAAGCGAAGCTAAGGAGATGGCAAAGTACTGGCCTAAATTGGATGTCGTCTCTGCCGAGTTCAAGGGTATGTCATTCACCACGATGCTAAACTAAACTCTGAGCTTATGAACAGTCGCCGGAGAAAAGGTCGTCACTCCATCTGCGATCGTTCAGTTGACTTTCAAATGCCGATACATCTACCCGTCTACTCCTGTCTCGCAAGACTTACCCAATGGCCACGTCTCCCACGTCCCCAATGGTCACGACAACTCGGATGAGAACAAGGACGATTCATCTGATGAGAAGCGAGATTTGCAGGCAACGGCCGAGGTTGCCAAGGACGCTGTTGTTGACAAGGTCGAGAAAGCTGCCGGGCAAAAGGGCAAAGAAGCCTCCAAGCCAGAGTACCCTGCCAACGGATATGCACATGCCCCACATTGGCCTCTGGTCAGTCTTGCCCTTTTCAAGCCTGATCGTCACTTACGATTAGCAACGGAAACCGCATTTCTATGTCCTACTGGGCGACTCTAAATTGGACAAGGTCATTGTTCAGCCTTCGCGAATTACCGATCTACCCATTCCTCGAGCCGATGGGCTCCCCTCGGAACCAAGGGAATTCTCATTACAATTTCAAGCTCCTCCTCAGCCGAATCTATATTCGTTTGTCGCTCACTGGCGGAGCGACACTTTCCTCGGTAACGATACTCAGATCCCCATAATGGTCAGTCCTCTCTTTACTTCTTGAGGGCCAATACTGACAAGATAGCTGCAAGTCGAAGAGGCCAAAGATGCCCAATCGGAAGATGACGATGATGACGATATATCTGAACCTGACGAAGATACTCTAGCAGGCCAAATGGCAATGATGAGAGGAGGAAAAGTCAAGCCTTCAGGTGTTCATGGAGGAGATGATGATGATGAGGAAGAGAGTGGATCAGAGTACGAATCTAGTAGTGATGAAGATGGGCCTAAGAGAAATAAGGCCATCAATGAGGACTCAGACTCGGATAGTGATTAGTCGAGTGGGGTGAAGTAGATCGCACAAGTTTTCATGCATACAATCAGAGCAGCCTCCATAACTCAAGTATCGCTTGTCAGAATGATGAGACCACCACCTGCTGTGTTCGTTCGCCACCCAAAGTGTAGTGCGCATAGTCCGGACGTGTCAAAGTAGAATCCGTTCTCATCAAGCTTCCTCTCCTTAGCCTCCATATGCGTACGGCACCTGAGTACTGAGCAGGTTTTCTGTACTTTCTGGTGCAAGGAGGGGAAGGGAATGCTCACAGCGCCTCCATTCACCTCAGGGAGCTTAAAACAGGCTCGGCTGTCTTTCTATTTAAGGGAGTATTGGGCTGCTATTCATGGATATTTCTCCTTTCAAGATCGGTGTCGGGATTTCAGTTAATCATTTCATTAGGTAGAGCGAATTCCTGATTGAAAGGAGAACCTTTCATTGTTGCGCAGTGTCGACATTTCGCTGAAATCAGCCACGTCCACCTTTCATTGCTGCGCAGTGTCAACCATTTCGTTCAAGGTCTGCCACAGAGACAAGGAGCTCAGACGTGGAAGTCCTTTCAGGTGGAGCGCACTGTTAAGTGAAGATGACCTCATGCGGTGACTTGAATGCTATCACTTCCTTTGAGTCGTGCCTTCCTATGCTCTCGTTCGAAGGAGCAAAGACTGGAGGGGAGTTCCTTCGATATAGGGTTTTGTAATCCCAGACAACCTATATAGTCTAGTGCCAGTTAGACTTTTGCTACGATCCAGCAGTCACATCTCTCTTTACACCTGTTTGAACCAACTCACAATCCCAAATTATACAAGATGTCTCAAACTCAATCCAACGCCTCCCTGGTCGCAAGGCGAACTTTACGGGATCCGCATCGCGTTCCTCTTACAACCAACCTTCCACTCAGAGCCATCAAGAATCAGATGGAAGTCTCAATCGCCCAAACAGTTTACAGTGAACCTATGCCCGATAGTGTGCGATTCCCTACTGTGCAAGGGCTCTCTGTTGAATATACGAACTATGCCGGTAACACAGAGGTATATCCATTGGAGGGCGAGAAATATTGATACGAAGTTGTCAGTAAGCCTGATGGCTCGATTCAGATCAGCGGGACAGCCACCGTGGTATTGAACGTTCCACCCGGCACCAAAAATACGTCTGAATACGACAAGACGGAGTTAGGCAGCCAAGCGAAGTGAGATTCTCTGATAGGTGACCGCAATGGGAGGTGTCTGGAGAGGATCCCAGTGGCTACCATACTTTGTTCATGTATACACACCCTCCATCCGTAAAGTAATGACCTCATGAGACATAGTAATTCAACTCAATGAGCGGGATATCCCCGGATCGCATTGTTGTGATCCTGTTCTGTAAGCAGGTGGCGTAGTCTGACATCGATGTCTGGCGAGATGCTGCATAGGTCTGGAATCGGGTTGAGGCGGTATGAGCCCAAGGCCAAGATATGCATGTCTGCAGCCAGGGTATCCTCATACTCTACTTGAGAGGGTCAAAGTCTCCCCAATCAACCTTGCCATTGACTGTAGGTATACTAGGCTTAGCAGCAACAGTCGGCTGCATCAGCCCGCTGCTATACCCCGGGGGAGGTTTTGATGGTGCCGAAGCTGCTGATTGAGGTGGCGGTGGTCTCGTTTGTGTCTGTACCTGAGGCGGTTGAGGCGATCTCGACTGTGTGCCCTGTAGTGGGGGCGGGTTTATGAATGCCATGGACGAGTTCTGAGTGGGACGAGGCGATGGCGCAGAAGGCGCGAGGAAGATATTGTAATTTGGCCCCGTTACTGAAGCTGAGAGTTGTGATGATTGCGGTGGGTTGAATGTGGATTGTTGAGGTTGTAGTGGTGATAGTGTCGATTGTGTAGGCTGAAGGGGTGTAAACGACGTGATCTGAGGCTGGATGGGGCTGAAAGAAGGTGTGGAGTATACATTTGGGGAGTTCGTGGTGGATGAAGACGAGGACGAGGGGTTGTCAAACATCGACGAGTTGAAGGTAGATGCGGGGACAGGTCGAGCTTTCATCTTTGATCCACTCGCGCTGGGTACGGGCCTCGTTGCTCCAGGATTGGGCGAAGCAAATGGTGATGGATGTATCGAAGTGGATGCGAATGCATTCGACTGCTCGTCAGCTTGTTTCCCTGACCCTCCTTGGAAGAGCTTACCAAGCCATTGTCACCGCGGCTCGAGTCTGCCCATCCTTCATCCCATGGCATACTGCCAACGGACGTCGACGCCGGTGGCATGGGAGACGAAGTCCCCTTGACTAAATCTTCGAAGTTCATTTCTCCGCCATTTGTGCCGTTTGTGTTGAATGCACTGCCACTCTCCAGAGTTTGGTTGTACGTGCTAGTTTGCTGTTCTATACGTCTGACATCCCGGAGGTGTTGAGCATGTTCCCCCTCAACGCGAGAGCCTAGTGTCTTGATGACGCTATCAAATCAGCGATCACGTTCCTACGTCCTCACGAAGAGTATGGCATACCCCATGAAATTGGCGAATTGATCGGCGTTCAATACTGCCAAATCAGCTAATCCTACGGACCACAGAGCTGACTTACGAGGTCCCATTGACATAGCCCATAGTTGCGGCAATACGAGAGTGGCCACAGCCTCCCGGTCCACTTTAGATCCCATAGCTTCATGAACCGCCAACGTAGCCATCTGGAAGATCAGTTTCTACTTCGTTCTCCGCTGGGACATATGAGCGTACCATCACGGCCGGTTCTGGAAAGTCAGCGAAACTGAACTCGATCGAATGGACAACGCACCTTTGGTCTTGATCTTGGCCAAGAGGGGCACCAGCTTAGTCGTCAATGTGGCTTTATCAAGTGTCTTGACCATAGCCTTGAAACATTCCAGAGTCTGAACTTTGATCGAGAGGATTCTAGTTTTGGTGAAAAGAATCTACTGATCAGATCAATGGCCGGAAAGACAAAGGACTGACTTACGGCCACGTTCACTAGGAGTGCATTCTGTACAGTCCCATAATCCAAGATCTCACAGAGGTGTGGCACCAGCTTGAGTACCTTCTCTTGCACTGGCATATGCTCGCATTCGAGAGAGTTGTATATTAAAGGCATGACGTCTGTTTGTGAGCTGATGAAATGCCTGTCGACTCACGTTCACGGAATGTGGGTGGGCTTGTCTTCTGCTCGAACAAGCTAAGATGTTCCAGTAGGGCTGAATCATCAGCTTGATACAACAATCGATACTCGAACGTACTAAGCATATTCTGCGGCGGATCCCTCAAAGCGAAGAGAGGTTGTAGCTTCGTCAACACCGGTGTGAACGCCTCTGCGCTCAGTGTCTTTGATATCTCAAACACATTGGGAAGCAAGAATGGCAGGAGGTACGGATCTTTCATCTATTCATTAGCTTCCACCGAGTACGAACGACACATGAGTAGGACCTACCTCCTCTAGCAAACTGGGCAGGATCTTCTTCCGCCTCAATCGATCTGAAAAGGTAGGTAGAACCCTCACTAGTCCCTTCAAAAATGTCGCTTTCTCTTCCCGTGGTTTCGAGGCGAAAGTAGTCGGATCGAGGAAGTTGAGAGTATTGATAGCCAGCGAAGAGAAGAATTGGTGTGATGGAAGTGATTTTATCGAGATTCGCTGATTGGGATGTCTAGTCAATAAGCGTGGAAGGAGATCTGAACGTCAGCTACACGGCTCGTGAAAGAAGCTCGCCTTTGATCTCTGATCCACATCTTTCCCATCTAGATCCACTTGCCCATGTCCGCGTCACAAGGGGTCCCTCTGCATTTTCCCTTAGACTCGACATTGATCCTCTATTCTGGAACGGTGGTCTACCGCCCATGTGTACTGCGAACAAGACACATCCTAGGGAGTATAGGTCGGATGCCGGAGTCAAGCTGGAGTCGAGGGCGTATTCGGGAGCTGACGTCAGGTATTTGTACCAAACCATCCAAGTAACTCACCCAGATAGTCTAGCTTCCACTGTATTTGAGGAGGTAATCGGGCATCGACTTCGGGATAGACGTATTTCGTCGATGATCCGTCGGGCTGCTGGATAGGTGTCGTCAGATTTAGACCTGACAGCTTCCAGTCCCCCTGATCATTAGGGCTTTCTTCGGGACCGGAGACATACCTTAGCATTCACCAAGATCGCATCCGGGGTAATATTCAGATGAACCATCTTTGCCTGTTGATGCAGAAACATCAACGCTTTGGCAATCTGCAATGTACCCTTCTGTATTTCCACCTCGTCCAAATCTATCTCCACGCTGGACTCGGCAGCTGGTGGTCTTGATTGCCCATCTTTGCGTTTCGAACTGGCAGTTGATATGAGGCTAGCCAATGAAGAAGTGATGTATTCCGTTACAAATGTGAGCTCGGACCGTGTCTCTTCCAGTGACTCAACCATGTGAAGGAGATCGGGATGGCGTAGTCGTGACAGAGATGTAGCCTGTGTGATCAGCTTGTAACGCAGAAAGGTGAGCTGATCGTACCTCCTTCTTCAGTTGCTCAATTGCCCAATCACGAGTCTGAGTAGCTCCCCTAACTCCCTCCAACACCTTCTTGTCGAATATCCAGACACTGACATCCTTATTCGTAGTCTTGTGTGTTGCTCCCACCACGCGCCATAGACCCACGACGAATCCTTTCGAAGGCGAACCAGCTAGTGAAGGGAGATTTGTCGACGACGACGCTGGAGATCCGGTCGGCGTAGCGGAGTGAAGACTGTATGCTGAGAGCGACGATGATTTGCCGAACAGCCCCGACGCTACACCTGTTGCTACTGCCAGCATCTCTGCTCTCTCTGTGGAAGGTCTAGAGGGGTGTGTAATGTATGAAAAGGACTAGATTATTGATCGTATGACATATGTCGCGACGCGTCCGAGATTGGCACAGCTTGTCGTGTGTCATATTATTGCTCACCTGTTCCCAGACTTGTGGTTCCCAAGTACCTCAAGACCAGATAGGAGCTACGCCCTGATTGTTGCAACAGGATACATGTTCAACCGTGATGATGCGTAATACTCTAAGCAGGAGTCGTCCCCGCCTCGACAGGGGTTTCTACCATCTCCACATCGCCGCCGGCTTCTACTTCCTCTATCCTGTTCCTCTCCTTCTCCTGTTGCTCCGCATCGCCAGGGTTCAGCTCAACCCCTTGAAGCATATCATTGGCCACTAAGAATCTGATAGTCTGAGTCAACTGTGATAAAGTGTTCTGAATGGGATTTGCCAATAACTAACATCAGCTGAATCCGCGCAAAGGCCCGAGAAGTAGCTTACAGCTCCAAGCATACTAGGTCTCTCGAATGGGTTGAACTTTTTCATCTGTGGCTGCTTGACTTTAGGTCCTGGGGCCCTTGTGTTGTGACTGGCTTCTTGGGGTAGCTGTTTCGCGTCGGTCTGCTTGTCAGCATTCAGCGCGAAGCATAGCAGGATCAAGATAACTCACAGCATGTGAGAAACGACATTTTTGTCCCATCTTACATCGACCGGTCTTGGCGAAAAATTTACAGAGGGGTCTCCCTGGCTTACTGGCGGGTGCAGGGGTGGGCTTGGCTGGTTCATCTTCCTCATCCGAGCTCGAGGAGGAGTGGCTCGATGATCCGGAGTCAGACCCGTCTTCTTCGGCGCTCTCGTTTGAATTGTATTCCACCAGTCCAGCACTTGATGCTGGTACAGCCGCAACCGTCTGATCTGCCTTGGTATCTGATGCCGCTTCTTGGACAGGTTTCGGCTCCTCGGGCAGACTAGTTTGTGGTCGACCCATGTTTCGTTCCTCCCTGCCCCTCCCTCGCCCTCTGCCTCTGCCCCTGTCCTGACCCCTCCCTCGCATACCTCCACGATTCGACTGATGACCACTCTCCTCCGGATCAGGCCGTCCCCAGTCCTCAGCAGCAGCTGCTGGATTATTTCTCTTTCCGCCCATTGCACCTCCCCGCTCGCCTCTTTTTCCTCTATCTGGATTCTCGCCTCTCGCTATTGCTGCTTCCCTCTCAGCGTTCTGACATTAGTGTGTTTAACAAGGGTCAAGGAGAATGACATGAACGCACCCTTTCAGCGAGCCGCTTGGCAGACGGCCATTTGGATTTACGTTCTGCAATCCATTTTGCGATATCCTCGTCGGTTTGAAGGACGATCCCAGTACCTTCGATGGGTGGAGGGGGCCTACTGTATAAGTGTGCGACTGATGAGCAGACATATCTGACTGCGTACCCTTTGTGACTGGCCCATTTCTCTTCCTCTTCACTCCGCTCTACTGGTCGCCCATTGGGAAAGATCAAATGTCGATCGCCTTCATGTATTTCCACATCCTCCCCTGATCCTACATACTTGCATCCGGGATGCGAGCAGTTCCTCCACGGCTTGATTGGCGCTGCCGGTCCAGCGTCTGCATTCGGTCGAGCTCGTTTATTGGGCGGCTCGCTAAAAGCGGGAGCCTGTGCAGCTTGGTATGTAGCTGAGTAAGAGTATCCTTCGGGAGTCGCCGTTGGTTGGTAGGGGTATGCGTAGTTATATTGCTGAGCTGCTTGCTGATAGTAAGCGGCATATGGGTTATATCCGCCCGCTGCTTGAGCTGCGTAGGGGTAATATCCGCCTGTCTGAGGGTAGTATGCCTGTTGCGGTTGATGTTGCTGGAATTGGGGCTGTTGAGATTGTCGAGCTCGATTTGGGGCCTGTTGAGCCGGTGGTCTCGAAGGACCGGGTACTCCCTGCCCCTGAGGTTTCTGTGGTAGGCCATGCACCATCGTGATGTCGGCTGTGATATTGTACTCAGAGCACTCTATAGCAGTAATCAGCTTATCCCGACTTTTGTGATAGAGTCACGTGACGAACTTTCAGGCAGTGTCGATAACGATGACACAAATATTTAACAGTCATACGACTGCCAAAGACAACCAGAGGTATCCAAGATGGAAGCACTGTCACGTAGAGAGGAGGAAGAAGTAATGGAGACAGCGAAGAAGCAAGCCTTGAAAGCATGTGATGATCTAGTCAAAAGTAAGTTCTGCCTTTATGCTGAATTGACAAAATAGCTTTCGCAGATTGTGCAACAGGCCGCACGTTCTCGCTGCCGTTTGCTTGTAGACCGCACCTTCAAGCAATGCAAGGATGTATGAAGGATTAGTGAGCTTCCCCATACCGATTTGAAGCTTCAAATTGATAGGGTAGTACTACAGAAGAAAGGGTCGACGAGCTGAAATTGGATTTCATCGCAAATCGATCGGAACGAGGGCGAATAGCAGTCGAGGAACTCAAGGCCGCTAGGTTCGAGAAGTTCAAAAAGATGGCAAAGGCGGCTGGACGGAAGGATGATTGAGAAGTCAGAAAAATCGTGTAGCTCCGGAAGAAGAGGAGGATGCCGGATTCTCATATTGTATCACTACCGCATCACACACATCTCATTGCACATGCACAACATGAAATAAGTCGGTCAGACCTTGTACCATGTCGAGACATCGGTACCGGTGCATTGTCACTGTCTTCTATCTCAATCGTTGTACCCTCATCTAGACATTGAACTCCTTTGCCAATTCCCATCCCTGCGCAACGGAAGCCACCAAGGCATCAATCGCAAAACCCTTCTTGGAGTAATCTAAGATCAGCCTCGTTACGAAGTGCATGGGAGGCTCACCTTTCAGGATAGTATGCAGATCCTTGATAGGAACCACCTTCCTGACAATATGTTCCCCCTCAACGATCAGCATCGACCCATTCTAGCTGTACAACCACATACCGGTTCCAATTTCTGTTCAGGCTCCGGATTATGCTCCCCAAGCTTCACATTAACAGTGACGAGATTCATATTCGCCCCAGTCATCCTGACCATCAGCTTGGTTTCATCTCGGTCCCTCTTCCAGTCATGAGCTCACCCAGGATCTTTCACCAATACAGGTGATACTTCCCCGATCTCAGCATTTCCCTCTCCTGCTTTCCCACTTCCATAACCAGTCTCTTCGTGGAGTTCTCTCAGAGCCGCGGTCCTGCTCATCAGCTTACCTGCCGATCGTGGTTTCCATTGGACTCACGCTGCGTCCTCGCCTTCGTCTATAAGACCAGCTGGGAATTCTGCACTATTAGTCAACTGCTCACATGCATTCAGAAGAAACATACCAATGACAGCAGCTTCGACAGGCGGTCGGTATTGCTCAATGATGATAGTAGAAACAGGTTTAGAAGGATGATGCAATAAAGCCAGGATATGGACCGCTACTGGTCAGCCCACAGGGGTTACGGAACGTACAATCAACCCCAGCTTTGGATCTGGTCGATCTATTTGCACACTCCCAGACTCTCTGGGAATAAGTCTAGAATCACTCGCTCAGTCAGGATAGCTAACCTCCTTGCCATCTTGATCTTTCCAGTTGATCTTCTCCATCTTGAGCCATTTTGCTTCAGTCTTGAGCTCTTCCCTGCTCGTGATCTCGGGCTTCTGTGCCACGCTGGACATCGTTCTCGTTGATACCTTGATGATCGTTGGAAGACTGTGGAAGGACGACTTGAGACGTATAACCTGACGGACCAGAGGCATCAAAAGTATATTATACAGAGGAGTTCCATGACGTCGGCTAACTCGGTCAAACCCGATCGTCACCACCATCAACTTCAATCATGGCACCACAGAAAGCTAGCTATACATTGATCCATGCATTGCATCTTCACTACCTATACATTGGTTTAAGTCGTCTCGTCATGACTCATCAAGCGAAAACCCAGAATATATATCCTTCTAATGACCAAAGGACTGAACTGATTAATCTGTTATCGTCCCTCCATCTGATTGACGCCTTTCTTCTATCCCTCCTTCTCTCGTAAATAATGAAGAATGGTATTACTGAGTTGTTATTTGATGGCGATGACGATGGTCGGGGTGACAAAAGAGGAAATAAGGAAATATCGGGAAAATGTATAATTGTTCTAATGCGACATACACGTTATCGAGACCGAAATGGGAGAATATAAATATGAGGATATTGAATGGGGTTTCGTGCTTGACAAATGCGGGATGATGTCGTAGGTTTTACAAAAATTCGATTCAATTAGGGACCTAGACGTCAGATGAGACCAAGATAGGAATGGAATACACCTACTGCTTCTATACTCTGACTCTTCACCTCCATCCATAGCTTGCAGCTGCTTTTGAGCCCGCCTGTCCATATCATCGTCCCTGGCCCTGACGATGTTTTTCTGCACCCGGACAAAGATATCGTGCAACTCTCCCGGAGCCTGGGCAAACGGTTGATGCCAGAATCCATATTGCTGATCCTCCATGAGCTCGACGAAACAGACCAAAAGACCGAATGGATGAGGTCGCTGGACGATGATTCGTTCGAGAAGGACTCGACCAATTCGATCTGGGATGCTGTTGGGCTGCTCGGTTCTGGAGGTGAATACGAAGAGGTAAAGCATGAAGGAGATGTAAAAGTAGGTGTGGGCGGATGGGTATCGAAGTTGATCGGCAACCACTGACAGGAGGTAGTATTGGCCTAAATTGTCAGCTTCATAGGTCGAGATATGGGTGGAAGACATACCCTCGCCGTCCAAGCTAAGAGCGAGTCGAGCTAGAATAGTGACCTCGGCTGCTTTGGGGTTGAACTCGATGATACCAGTTTGCTCGCCAATTCGAGCAATACAGGATGTACCCAGATAATAGACCGCAGCATGCAAAAGCGTGCGGTTCCAGGTAATGACAGGTCCATCAGCAGACAAAGACTTGACTGCGATCCGATTCCTCAACTCCGCCACAATGGTATCAACTCCAGGCATACCGGTATGAACATGCTGGTCGATGGCAGCCTTGATTCCACCTGCTTCGAGTGCTTCGGCGTAATCGGCTCGAACCATAGGGTATCGCTGCATCTCCGGGAGTAGGTGGTCTAGTCCCCTATGCGGATCAGGCAGGGGACCATCTCGAACGGGAAAGGCGGAAAGAGCGATGTTGCGGAGTTGAACGCAGTTGGGCGGGATGGCCGTGGTGAACGAGTGGTAATGTTCGTCCAAAAATTCCGGGAAGTCATGCATGAGGACACAGAAAAGTCGGCATATTCCTCGGTACATGCTTCGAGATGAGTGAGTCATTTCGCCCTGCTTGAGGAATGGTTCGGCGAATCGCAAGAGCCACATGAGGCACTTGTGATAATCGGACCAGGAACCTTCGATGTCGTCAAATAGAAGCAGCGGCATGAACGATCGATGAGAGACAATCGACATCCAGCCAAAGGCGAATCGAGGTGCGTAGACCGGTTGTGTCGTTCCAAGTACCTTGGCCAATACTCGAAGACATCCTCGTCGGAGAGGCGAGAATTGTTCTCCTAGCTGATACAGTTCACTGAGTAAGCTGGTGAAGATCCTCGTCCATGGTCGTTGATCGAACTTGTCGCCCATCTCCATGTGTCGTTCGATCAAGCAGTAGGAAAGGATGGTGATGATCTTTCGGAAGTAGTAGCTTGATCGAGCGAGGTCGGGAACAGTAGCTCGGTTATTGTTGTACTGATTCTTGACAATGAGGACCATCAATTTGGCAAGCGAGTCTGTGCCAATGGATGCGTTCTCCTCTTGGCCAATTTGTCCAAAGCTGTCGACGGCGACGTGGATGGCCATCTTGTAGAATGCAGTAGTGATATCCTCGCCAATCAAGATACCCTCGTTGTGCAGATAGGTGATGTACGGCCTAAACGCAGTCTCGATATCGGAGCTGGTTTGGTATGTACGCACCCAATCGAGGAAAAAGTGCTTGAGTTGAGCCTGCTTCTTCTCGTCAATAACGACGGGTTCGCCATTCTCGGACAGCGGGGTATGTCTCGATGCGGGTCGTGGTGCTTCGGGGCCCTTGGACCTTCTCAATGAGGATAGCAAGGCATCGATACCTTGATCCGACATTCCGTTCTCTTGGAGCTTGAGCATCGATGTGAGGGTATGGACGAATGCGTTCCTGGACGACATCGGAGATTCGCCAGTCGAGATCTCACGGACGAGCTCGGTGACGAACTCTACTTCGGCGCGATCAAGCGTGTTCCTCGAAAGCATTTGCGACATTCGTCGATCGAGTTCCTGAATAGCGATCATGTTGACCTGGATCAAAGTGATGGTGACAGGAACATTCAGTTTACGCTAATCATCAGTCTCGTCTCGAAAGCTCTGTACAACAACACTCACAGCATCCTCGGCGTGGATAAGCCAGTCCTTGACCTCCTTGTCAACGATAGCAGCGAGCTCACAGAGACTCTGAAGCATGGTGACGTAGGTTTCACGACCCAAGTTTAGCTCGGATCGGTACAGAAGCTGAACAACCTTTTGAGCGATGGACAAGGCGGCAGAAGGCTGATCGGCCGGAGCGACCTGGTTGATGAGGTGAATGACACTGATGATACAGCTTCGTAGTGGATGATCACCTGGCAATGCCGACAACGATCGAGCGGGTGCAGAGGCGATGATCTGATCGACCCTAGCAGCGAGCTCCTGGAAGCTGTGGACAGCTTCCGGTACCGACATTGTGCGAGGACGAGGCGAGGGACGCCTTGTATGCGAATCAAGTTCCTGCTGATATCCGGTCCTCTCGTGCTCGGCTTCCCGATTTCTGACACCATGCCCATTGGCGGCATACACTCGTGTTTGCTCGATTGGCTGTTCGGCGAAGTCCTCATAGACTCGCAATTGTTGCGGCAGCAGACCACCCGGGATCATGCGTAGGATATTGGGTAGAGATGTCTGTGGAAGGGCGATAGCAACCGAAGCCGTATCGACAAAGTGTTGATTGGGCCTGACTTCATGGTGTTCTCGTCGAGACGCAAAGTGTGCAGCCAAATTCACATCGATGTCTTTGCTCGCCTTATCGACGGTGAGACTCTTGAGTACAGCAGTGGCGGCTTCGAGGTTATCGTCGACGATACCGCTGATGATATGATCGGGCATACCGGATTCGGGGAAACCAGCAGCGATCAGGGCTGTTCGGATACTGGACGTCATACGTTCGCGCAAGGGATCCTTGCAAGTAACCATGGCGAGGTTACCGGCGAGATTCTTGACCATGAGCTGAGCAGCATGTCGCAATTTGACGGAATCGGCCTCAGTGGAAAAGTCCTTGGCCAATAAATCTCGAGTCGAGATGCCAGCAATAGTGACGGATCGCTCAACGACTGGCGAAATCATCTCACGGATAGCGAGACTGGTAGCGTCGTGAACAGCACGTTTCGCAGAATTGATTTGGAAGAATGGGAAGTCGGGAGTGAAGACCATGGCATCAGGAAGACGCGCCAACAGATCTTCAGTACGTCCAATGAACCACTCATTGACTTCGGATGGAGCTTCATCGCTTCCGAAAGTCCGCATCCGGGCGGTACCGCTCGTCATTTCCGCCAAAATCTTCCTATATTCTTGATCCAAGCGGTCAGGAGCGTCATGAGGTTGCGAGGGCGCCACACGGTTTCGAAGGATAGTCGAAGGCTCCACGGCATTCAACGCCACTTCGAGCTTGGTGAACAATACTTCAATCTCGAACTTGAGGTTGAGTCGGACTTCGGGGAAGGTGTAGATCTCGACCAGTAATCCGAGCATAGCAGACAACCAGGGATTGGGTAGATGAAAGACGACAGATTCCTTGCACGAGGCTAGGACGTTGCAGACAAAGGGAATAGCGACAATTAATCGCTTATTGTCGTACCCCTGGATGAGGATATCTTTGACAGACAGCTCTCGCATTCTGATGGGTTTGTTGCGCGCCAAAGTGATTCTACCAAGCCAAAGGGCTATTGTCTTGAGGCTAGCTCGCTGAGAAGAGGACGACATAGTTGCGTCGGCATTAATCAGGTCTCTGATTTTTCGGTACGTCTCCCATAGAATGTGTCGTTCAAGGACCGGTGAATTGAGAAGATCGATGATGTTCATGTAGATCTCATGGCGATTCTGCTCCAAGCTGACCCGTACTTCGATGAAATAGTGGGCGAACCATCGCGAGTACTGATCGTCGAACAGATCCAACAGGTCGCGCGATTTCTGCTCGTAGTTGCTGGGAGCAATTTGATTGATGATGAACATGATTGCGTCCTTTGTTTTCGGTTCGGGCTCTACAAATTCGTCGTAACCTTCTTCGATGAGCATCGGTAATCTCAAAGCTGGGAAAGCCGCCTTGGCACCTCCCTGGGAATCGCGCTCGGCACGCTCCTTGAGAGCCATACTGGCAGCTTCGACAAGATCCTTGTGCGTAACTTTCAGGTTCTCGATTTCTTGGATGGATCGACAGAGGCCTGGGAACTCGACCAATGAACCTCTGAGAGCAGAAAGGGCGTAGGCTGCAAAGCTGTAGGTCGGCTTTGTAATGTCTGTTTCACAAGCGTCGATGAGGTATCGAAGAGCGACAAATGCCGGGATATCCTTGATGATTCCGCTAGCGATGAGCGTACCAAACAGGACAGCGGTCATAGCGAGCTGTTTCGGTGGATACCTGTCGAACCACTTGAATTCGTCGAACAGCAGATGCAGACAACCTGAGAAGAATTCGCGGTCGGCCGGGTCCTTTGATGCGTGCATCCGTTGGAGATCCTGGAATTGCTGATCGACCAAGACATCTTCGTCATACATGGACTTGAAGTACTCTTCGTATTGAGCGGCTTGATCTTTCGAGACCTTGGTTTCCGAGAATCCCTGTTCCTCCTTGCTACCAGGGTATAGATTGAGGAGGCTTGGATGCAGAATGAGAATGTTGTTTCGCATGCGACTGAACCGCGATTTGTCTTCGTCCGTCAGATCCTCGGCATTACGGATGACCCTGATGAGAGTCGAGTAGACGGCGGGTGTCGGCGCGTGACAGGCGTTTTCATATTCCTCCTCGTCCTCCAATTGTCTGTGACGGCGAGAAAGCCCATCGTCGATTTTGTTTTCGGCGAAATCAAAGACCCCCTGCAAGAAGTCTCTGCCAATGCGATCGATTCCATCGGTCAAAGATTTTTCGAGATCCACCAATTCCCGTTCGGCACAGACAGCTGTGACATCCAGCCTCAATTCCATGTCGGGATGGATAAGCAATGTGCCAAGGATCTGCATTCATTAGCAACCAAGCACGAGGTACACTGTGTCGACTCACATTCAGAGTTTGTCCTATGTCTACCACACGCTCAATGCGGGTTGCGTCTTCGGCATAGAATTCGGCCAAGCGATCGATGAACGCTTCAGGGTTGCTTGACCACAATTGATGGAACACCAGGGTCGTTGACTTGCCCTCGTGATTTCCAATCAAGTAGTCTTTCCACAATGTCTCTCGGGCTATATGTGCTCGACCAGGTAGAGGCTTCTGTGATTGTTAGCAGGTCGCGTAGAGTCTGTATTTACGTTTAGTTTTTCGAGTCCCAGGATGACTAGTTCAGGCGCGACCTGGAATCCAGTGTCCAACATCTGACTTGCGATTTGAACAGCATCGTATAATCCCGCATTGCTTTCATCCGCCTCTCCCATCTCGAAAACAGCGACAATCACAACGATGAAACCCATGGTATTGTAGATTCCTGCACATTGTAGTTCTTCCGCCTCGCCTTCAGCTTGCTCAGGCAAATTCGATGTATGTGAAGGTGGATCGACAACTCGAGCAAATACGGAGGGATCGGAAGCGTCCCTCGTGGTGAAAATCGGGAAGTGGTCAGGCGGCTTGTCGATGACACCCTTTATCATGAGTAGTAAAGAATTGATATTGTCCCATAATGGCGCATCGATATTTGCGGGAAGAAGTCCAGCTACCGCTGGAATCGGCCTCTGGGGGGTCGATAGGACCATGTTGATCAACAAAGGAACAGCTATAGGGGTCTGAACCAGTCCCGGGAGATCGAATGATTTCACGACGTCTGCCCAAGCGATGCCAGGCTACACGTTAGCTGGAGTCTCGCTGGACTAGCTGGCTGTACTCACGATGCTTGAAAAGACCTCGATAAGCTTGCTGAAATTCACCATCCTCTTCATGCTCAAACCCTCCAAAAGACCGTGGTATGTCCTGATCATTTCGGCATTGCGGAGCTCGAGATCCTCGGAGTCCAATATCCATGGTCTCCACCACCTCTGTATGATTGTTTCAAGTACCTGCTCGTCGCTTGTGAGCTCGCCGACCTCGAACAGAATGTGTTCCAAAGGTATACTTTCTGGACTTCGAGGTGGTCCACCGGGTGACAAGGCGGCCAATGCCTGAATAACGACGGCGGGTGATTGAAACTTGCGATAGAACCCCTGGATGAGACCAGCTCGGCGATAAGTTTCGAGCAAGGCTGGATGTGGGGCCATTGGACCTGTCGGTGAAGGGGGGCGGGAATTTGCACCCTGAGGAGGTTGAGATTTCGGGTACAGTGCGAGCAAGAGGTTGCGGGCTTCCTGCATTGAGAGGTCTTCAGAGAATGGCGCGTGATTGGGGCTGAGCTGATATGTCCAGAATTGAGAGCCTGGAGCGGGCGCGTGAAGCTCGGTCAA